>CAUYRT010103145.1:0-52430 GCA_963574885.1 Lepilemur ruficaudatus | reverse complement strand
AAATGATTTTTTGACGCAGAGATGTTGATTTCTTTATTTTTTCTTTAGTTAATTTTTAATTTTTTTTTAAAGACGCGATCTTTCTCTGTCTCTCTCTGTTGCCCAGGCTGGAATGCAGTGGCACCATCATAGCTCACTGCAGCCTCAAACTTCTGGGCTCAAGCTATGCTTCTGCCTCAGCCTCCCGAGAAGCTGAGACTACTGATGCATGCTACCATGCCTGGCTAATTTTTTTTTAAATTTTTTGTAGAGACAGAGTGTCGCTCTGTTGCCTAGGCTGGTCTCAAACTCTTGGCCTCAAGCGATCCACCCACCCAGGCCTCCCAAAGTGCTAGGATTGTAGGCATGAGCCACCAGGCCTGGCTGATTTGTGTTTTTTTCTCATAATGTTGTCTGTGATATCAAGAGTATTGAAAATTAGAAATGCATCATTTCTAAAATATGCCCCTCCGCTGAATCCCAGATTTTCTTCCAAACCACTATTCCCACTCTCCTTGTGTATGCTCTCTCTTACCCTTAGAGAATATCAATGGAAGGGTTTCAGACAACAACCAAATTCACATTCTGTCCTGAATCCCTGCTCTTCACATCTCAACATGTTTCTTTACGATCTTACCCCCTTGGTTCATGAAAACTCCGTTGTAGTAGTTGCTTAGATCAGAATCCCTGGAGTTATCCTTGGCTCCTCTCTGTCCCTTACACCCCACATCCAGTCCACCAAGGTTCTAAATCCAGAGCCTGCCCTCCTCTACTGCTGCTATTCTTGCCCGAGCCATCGTCATCTCTCACCTATAATTACCTCTTAACAGGTTTTTCGGCTTCTGTCTTGGCCCCACTACAATTCTATTCTGAACATAGTGGCCAGAGCAAATCTTACATAACTAAGTCAGATCATGGCTCTCCCCTACTCAAAACCCAGTTCCCCGTATTGCTCAGTAAAAGTCAAAGCCTTCATAATAGCTACAGGCCTACAAGATCTATGCTCTCTGCTTCAACTCTCTCCTCCTCTTACTTGCTTCTGGTATGCTTTGCTGCACACTCACTGGTCTCCTGCCTGTTTCTCAGTCTCTCCAGACATGTTCCTGCTGGAGAGTCTTTGCTTTAGCTCTTCTCTCTGCCTGGAATCCTCCAGGTTCTACAGAGTTAACTCCCTCACCTCCTTCAAGATTTAGTTGAAATCTCATGTTATCCCTGAAGCCCACCTTGGCCATCCTGTTTAATATTGCAAACTGAACCTCATCCGTGTCTCAGTCCACTCCATCCCCCTTAACCCACTCCACATTTTCTTTTTCCATAGCATTCATCAGTGTAACATATTTTAAAATTTACTTATGTGTTATAGTTTATTGTTTGGTATCTGTCTTTCCTTAGAAGGGTAGGCTTCTTTGATTTGTTCACTGGTCATTCCTAAGTGCCTAGAACAGTGCTGCATAGGCATTCCTTCAGTACTTGCTGAATTGTACTGAGTTGTGGTAAATCCTATGACCGAGGATAGCACAAGCTGCCATGGAAGTCTAGAGAAATGGCCCACACAGAGCAGATTAAGAAAGACTGTGAAGGAGTTGATGTTCAGCTGAACTTCTAAGGATAAGTAGAGTGAGGCAGGTGAAGGAACCGTGAGAAGCAATGAAATCGTGGATACAAAGTACTCCCTCGGTGTTTTATTCATTTAAGGCTGCTATAATAAAATACCGAAGACTGGGTAGGTTAAGCAACAAACATTTATTTCTCATAGTTCTGGATGCTGAGTAGTCCAAAATGAAGGTACCTGAAGATCTAGTTTGCAGATGGACATCTTCTTGTCTTATTGTATCTTTACATGGTGGAGAGAGATCTAGAGACCTCTCTGGGGTCTCTTTGAAGGGTGCTAATACCATTCATGAGAACTCCGCCCTCAAAGACCTAGCCTCCCAAAGGCCCCACCTTGTACCATCACATTGGGGGTTAGGATTTCAACATATGAATTTTGGAGGACACATTCAGTCCATTGCACTTGGGTACTGTTTCAGGTGGATAGTTGGATTGGCTACTACCATTCATTATTCACAGTATGGAAGTCAAACCTCATGGCTAATATGCCTTGAAGAATATTTTTTCAACAAAGCTTCTTTCTTTTTTTCTTTTTTGTTTTTAACTTATTTTTTAGACAGGGTCTTGCTATGCTGTCTAGGCTGGTCTTGAACTTCTGGGCTCAAGTGATCCTCCTGCTTCAGCCTCCCGAGTAGCTGGAACTACAGGAACACACCACTTCACTTGGCTCTAACAAAGCTTATTTCTGTCTGGATGTACTACATTATCATGGTGAGCACTCATTATATTTCATGGTATTATTGGCCAAGAATTTGAGTTTGACTAGCCAAGGTGCCAAATCGTTGTTTTGTTCAACAGAGTAGCCAGTAATGAAAAAGCTAAGACTCTACTAAACAAGATAGTAGTTATAGAAGTTCACAGCGAATATCTTTAGAAAGGAATGCAATGACCTAGAGGTTTTTCTCATGTAAGGTGTTCTGTTACCGTAGAGCAGGGATTGTACTCGGAGATAGAGCCTTAACTAAGGACAAGACACAAACCCACTCTTGAAGTAGCTTTGTAACTTATGATGCATGATTTGTGCGTTCTTGACAATACATGCCATCTGGTGACTTCATATTTAAGTAATTAGTCTCAATAATTAGATGGCAAGCTCAGTTGTTTCTAGCTGTTGGAGGAGTATATGTGCCTGTAAATATAACACATTTTAGAAAATGTTTGCTTGTGCCCTCTAAATTTCAGTGAACTGGCACAGAGCCCCTGTACCCTTTCAATTTTGACTCTGCTTACTGAATAATCTAAACTTAGTCCCTCACTGTCGCATGGTAATCAGTGTACATTTTTAAATGATTGAATCAAATAAATTTTAATCCAGAGGGTATAGTATAAACATTAAGGACTTGGGGAAATAGAACTTAATGTAATTTTTTGTATCTGTAAAATAGGGCTCATCTTTTTACCTATTTCAGCCTTTATGAGAATTTATATTTGTAATATGAGTTAATATATGTAATAGTCTTTGGCACATTTCTTTTAAATATAGACTTTATTTTTAAGGACAGTTTTAGACTTACAGAAGAAGTGAGCACATAGTACAGAGAGTTCCTATTTCCCTCTCCCACCCCCTGATCCGTGACCCCATGCACAGTTTCCCCCGTTATTAACATCTTATGGCACATTGATTATAGTTAATGAATCAATATTGACACATTATTCACTACAGTCCACAATTTATTGAGAGTTCCTTAGGTGTCTAATGTCTTTTTCTGTTCCAGGATCTGTTCCAGGACACCGTATTACGTTTAGTTGTCATGTCTCCTTAGGCTGTGACAGTTTTTCAAACTCCTGTTTCTGATGACCTTGGCAGTTTGAGGAGCACTGGTCAGATATATTGTAGGATGTCCCTGTATTGGAATTTGTCTTTGGCACATTTTTTTTTTTTTTTTTTTTTTGAGACATAGTCTCACTCTGCTGCCCAGGCCAGAGTGAGTGCCGTGACATCAGCCTAACTCACAACAACCTCAAACTCCTGGGCTCAAGCAATCCTCTGCCTCAGCCTTCTGAGTAGCTGAGGCATGCGCCACCATGCCCAGCTAATTTTTTCTATATATTTTTAGTTGTCTAATTAATTTCTTTCTATTTATAGTAGAGACGGGGTCTCACTCTTGCTCAGGCTGGTTTTGAACTCCTGACCTTGAGCAATCCGCCTGCCTCGGCCTCCCAGAGTGCTAGGATTACAGGCGTGAGCCACTGCGCCTGGCCTGTCTTTGGCACATTTTAAGGCTTCTGAAAGTGTTGGTTACTGTTATTATCGCTTCATATTCAGATTAAAATGTGGAACAGGGGTAAGATGTGGACAGAGGATAGTTTTGTTGAACATTCATTATTTGAAAGGAAGACATTTTGAAGCTTTGTCAGTCTATCAGTGCTAAAAAACTGTCTGGACAAAACTTGATTTGCCTACATTCATCCTGCCATCTGTCCATTTGATTCAGTAAGATAAATATTCACCAACTCCCTACTATGAGGGTAGTGTGTATTGGATGCTGGGAATTCAATTATAAATAAAACAAAACTGCCCTCATGGAGCTCCCAGTCAAATAGGGAGACAGTTAATAAACAACTCAAGAAATAAAATATCTAAAGCATAATTTGTGACAGTAAAGAAAATAAGATGTTCTTATATTAGAGAATATCTTAGTAGGTGAGAGGAAGGGAGATAAATTTTATTAAGATTGTGTATTAGGATATAATCTTAACTGTGAGACACAAAGCAAAATAACAGGGGCTTACGCAAGATAGAGATTTCTCTCTCTGTTCAGGAAATTAGGGATTCAGTCGAGAACTAATATGGCAGTTCCATAGTATCAGGGTCCCCAGCCCCTTCCATCTTGTTGCTCTTCTGTGTGTGGATTCATTTCTCAGAATTGCGTCTGGTCTAAGACAGTTTCTGGGTCTCTAGACATCACGGCTGAATTCCAGCCAGCGTGAAGGTGAAAGGGACAGAGAAGAGAACCCCTCTTTCCTATTTCTACTTGTTTTTTGCTGACCAGAACTCAGTCAAGTGGTCTTACCCAGTTGCTCTACCTAGTCTTCATCCGGGTGGCCATGTAACCAGCTGAACATCAGAGGTTTCATTGCGATAGAACAGTGGTTCTCAGACTATGGCATGCATCACAATCATCTGTAAGACTTGTTGAAATACAGATTACTGGGCTTCTCCCCCAGAGTTTCTCATTTAGTAGGAGGCCAAGAATTTGCATTTCTAGCAAGTTCCCAAGTGTTGCTGATAATACTAGTCCAGGACAACATTTTGAGACCCACTGCTGTAAAAGAAGGGAGCACAGATATTGGGGGAGCAGTCTCTGATTTGGACCATCATTTGGACTTTGATCATTTACATTTTTGTACTGAGACAGATTATGCTTTCTTAGATCAAGTACCTCATTTTTGATATGTCCCATCTGGGTAGCTTTACATTGTTTAGTCATTTTTGGATAGGTATTTTGGTTATCTTACTGCCTTGTAACAAATTACTTTAAAATACAGTAGCTCAAAGTAATCATTTGCTCACGATTCTGTGGATCTGCAATTTGAGCAGGACTCAGCGGAGAAGGCTTGCCTCTGCTCTACGTGTTTTGAATGGCCTTGGTTGGGGCAGGAGGATCCAATATAGCCTTCCTCACATGTCTGGGGCTGGCTGTCAGCTGGGGCACCTCGGAGCTCCTCTAGAAGACTCTCTCTCTAGCAGTATAGCCTGGACTTCCTCACATGGAGACTTGGGGCTCCCAGGAGGTGAAATGGAAGTTCTAAGGCTTCTTCAGGTCCAAGTCTAGCAATCACACTAAGTCCATTCTGCCACATTCTGTTGGTCAAAGCGAGTCATAAAGCCAGCCTAGATTCAAGGGGAGAGGAAGCAGGTTTCATCTACTGATGGGAGGAGTGGCAAAGTCACATGGAGAAAGAACCTGCAGTTGGGAGGGATTATTATAACTGTCTCTGCAATAGTCCACCACAGTCAAGAATGAGAATGCCAATAGTACAGTAGGAATCCCATGTAACTGCCATATAGACAAAGACCTATCATTTATTGGATTTGATCCTTATTAGGATCAGAGTGTGATTTGGATAAAACACTTCTGAAATTTTTTGGTGACACAAGTTTGAAATAAGTTCATAAATATCTTTATTTCTACTGGCCTTCTTTAGATACATGGCTATTTTGATGGAAAGTTGAATCTCAACCTTTGAAAGTCAGCATTTAAAAAGTAATGTTTTTCCACCCATACAATGTGAATTGTCACTATAAAGGAGGTCAGGTTTATAGTATATTTTTATGTGTTATCATTTCGGGTGTGGGGGAGAGACTCCTTTTCCCCTCCACCACCCTGTAAAATTTCTACACGTGCCTGATATTTTACCAGGAGTGATTTATTACTTGTTTCAAGCGTTGCTCACTTTCACTGGATTCTAACATAGCCAATACTTCTGGGAAGGGAAGGACAGGAAGTAAGTCGCATCTTAGTATGAATAACTTAGAAGAACACTCTTTTTTGGACTAATTCTCAGGGGGTGGAGCAACTTTAGAGGAAAGTGTTGCTGAAAGGCAGGGGATGGGTGGGTCTGGGCTAGGAGGTTGAATAATGGTAGGATGGAAGTCCAGAGCCCAAATTTCTCTACCTCACACAGACTGCTGCTTAGGAGGCATGAATTAGGCTTATGTGATGTTAAAACAACCAACTCTGCGCCCACTTTTTATTTTGGATAGAACATTTTGAACCTATTATATAATATTCATGTTCTCTTTGTGTTTTTTCCCTTAACACTTCTCCGCAAAGAGTATTTCTTTATCCTTATAATTTTATCTCCAGTAATGTGCTTTGGGGCTTTTTTCCTATAATAACTTTTAACTTTTGTGATTTTCCTTTGGGATTAAATCTCTTCCAGCCCTTCCTTCTTACCATATTTTCCAAGGTCTAAAAGACAGTCCTGGAATTCTAGGGACCTCTGAAGCTACCAGTCCACTGTGGGAAAATTCCAGCTTGGGCAGAGACAGTGTTGTTTGTCCACCAGGTGTTGAATAGACCGCAGAGTGGAGCTGCTTCCCAGCCTGTGTTTTCCTGGTTTGAATACCAAGCTTATTTACTTCATTGACTTTCTTAAGGGTACCCAGGCCCTCCTTTTAATTTATGCCTTTACCCAGTAAAAACTAAATCCAACTCAGAAACCCCAAATAGTTACATTCTAGGAAGTTGCTTTTGTTTGAGGAGCTAATATAGTACAGAACTGTGATTTTATTATTCCCACAGAAAGCAAGAGGCTGTTCTGTGGATCAGATGAAAAGCTCTGTGACTAACAGGATTCTTTCTTCCTTTCTTTCTTTTTTCGGGTTACATTTCTCTCATTAGCTGCCAGGTCGTTTCACGACAGTTCTCCCAGCTAAAGTGATTTATCACATAGAGTGAAGGAGAAGTGGGAACTGTCTGGTTTCCTTTTACCCTCTGACGGTGGGGCTTCTACTCCTGCTGTCAGGGCAGGCCAACAGCCCATTGCTTTGGTGTGAGCTGAGGAAAGGAAACTTGACTCACAGCTATTGCGGTTCTGGAGAAGTCCCCAGCACGCAGGGCAGTGAGCCAGTGGATGCAGTCTGCCTCCTGGTACTCCCTCCTTAAGCCAAAGGCTCTTGGATGATGAGACTTAGTTTTGCAGCCAAACTAGAGGTGGAGGTCCCTCTACGGTAGTCATGGTGATCTACTCAGTATGGATTTTCAGCTAACCAGAGCCTGCCATGAAGTAAACTGAAACTAGGGCTGACCAGGCAGTTTGCCTCATTTAAGCCTCTGCCTGTGCTTTCTCCTCCACCCTCTGGCTGGTTGGCAGGATCCCCGGGAAAACCGTAGGCTGTTGAAGCCTCCTCAGTGTTGGAGTGTCCCATCTTGCCCTCTTTAGTCTCTTTTTTCTCCCCAACCATTTCATGTAGACAAACACGTTATTGAAAAGGTGTGGCAGTTTGACAAATACAATTACTAGCTTACTGTTATAGCAATAGCTGAAAAACCAGGTGATAAAGCCATCTCTAATCTTGACATCTTTCAGAGGGCTCCCCAAGAAATAGGTGAGCCATAGACAATGAACGAATCCTAAGAAAAGTGCTAATTTGATAACAAGATGGACCAACAAGATGTCAACAAGTGGAGAACAAATGTAAGTATAATTCCTGGTCTTCTTGTGAAGAAACCTCTGTTTATCAGTCCTCCAGTTTCCAGCCTCTGTGCATGGGCTCCATCCATATGCCTAGAATCATCCCAGTTTCTGAGCCGGTCATGAGAAATAGGAAGTGTCTCAGTCTACTAAAAAAATATAATCAGGAAAAGAGAAACCGTGCTCAGTGTTTGAAACAGAAGGAATATGCAGGGAACTGGTTATACAGGAGATAGAAGAGGTGAGAAGCCAAACAGTGGATTTTGAGAGAACCCAAAGCAGATCAACAGCAGGAAGCTACTGCTACTTCTAAACTGGAGGCAATGGGAAGGAGGTACTCTTTTACCAAGGAGAAGCCACTGGGGATATCTGGTGGGACTGTCTAGTTGGAGCTGGAGCCATGAAGAGATGCTGAGATACTGCCTGAGGCAGAGAGGGAGGAGGAGCAATATCCTGGGAAACACAGCTTGCAAAGATCAGTCTCCTGGAAGCCAGAACAGTGTAGCAGAGTGTGAGGACTGGCCCAGGCAGGAAGTCCCATGTCATGTGTGTGTGTGTGTGTGTGTGTGTGTGTGTGTATGTGTGTGAGGGAGTTCGGAACCATGTCTTGCTGGGGGTGGACCTTGTGTCTGTAGTTCTAGGGATGATTCCTGGCTGCCGTGAAGTCTTTCAGGGCAGCACCTCCTGTCATCACATGGTCTGGTAGAGTGCAGTGGTTGAGATGACTATGTAGTTCTTGATAGAAATGTGGGTCACATGAAGGTAAGCATTTATTCAAAACATGTTGAACTATAATATTTAGATCATACCTCAATAAAATATGTATTGAAATAAACACGCAAACAGAGTATTAGGCTTGAAGTCATATTGTCTGTGTTTGCTACTTCTTAGCTATGATGGACTGAATTGTGTTCCCCTACGGTTCATATGCTGAAGTTCCAACCCCCAATGTGAATGTAGACTGTGTGTGGAGATAGAGCCTTTAAGGAAGTAATTATGGTTAATTGAGGTCAAGGGTGGGGCCCTAATCTGATAGGACTGGTGTCCTAGAAGAAAAGAAAGAGACACCAGAGATCTCTCTCCATGAACATACAAGGAAGAGGCCATGTGCAGACACAGCAAGACAATGGCCATCTGCAAGCCAGGAGGAGAGCTCTCACCAGAAACTAACCTTTCCAGCACCTTGATCTAAGACATTGAGCCTCCAGAACTGTGCGAAGATACATTTCTGTTGTTTAGGCCACTCAGTCTGTGGTATTCTGTTATGGCAGCTGGAGCTGACTAATACATGAGCTGTGTGACTTTGAGCAAATCACACATCTTCTGTCTACTTTAGTTACTTCATCTGAAAAATGGTGATGACAAAAGTTCACTCCTCCTAGGGTTTTTGGGAGAATTAAGTGAAATATGAATTTAAAGTACTTGGTATATAGTCAGTATGCACATGTATCTCTTACTATTCATAATAGTAATTATGATAACAGAATTTCGTCCTCTGTATCCCTGCCCAGAATTGTGGGGTTCCCTTATAATTGCAGTGGCTTCCCAACTCCCCAGCCTCATACAGAATCTTGCTAGTCTGTCCTTTTGGATTCTGCTCCTGGTACTGTTCAGCCATCATTTAGGGTCCTGCTGGCATCACTCAGAACTGTCACCTGCTTTCCCTTTAGCTGTCTATATTCCACTTGCCAAGCCATTTCTACCAGGAGAATGTCATGTCCTTATGATTATGTGTTTTGGTCCATATACCAAGTGGCCCATGGCTAAGCCAGCGTCTGCATCCATTTCCCGTAACCACATCATCTCTGGTCCCAGCTTCATTCCATCACCTTGTGTGCGTGGTGGGTCCAGCATGCTTCCTACCTCGTTTAGCATTTAGGCTTTTTAGACAGACTCATTGACCTGTGGCAGCTCTAGATTTTTGTGTCTAGAAATGCACTGGGCTGGAAAGTGGTATATGGATGAGCTGGCTTTGAAGCTATATTAGCAGAGCAAGGATGCTGTTTTAGGTTTTGTTTTTAAACTTAGGTTGTAGGCTTATTTTGGTTAGATTTTGGGGGAAATTATCTGTGTATGTGGGGGCCATGGTCACAGACCAATGGGATATAACTTCCTGGTATCTGTCCTTCACTCAGCACATTGTTACTGGGGTCTGTGGTTGTCTATGTGAGGTTTGTGGGGTGGTTTGCAAGCAGCGGTTGTCAAGTTTGTAATGACTCCCTGTGTGTGTTAGTTTTCCATTGCTGTATACCTCAGACTTAAGAACATAAAAAACATACATTTATCATCTCAGAGTTTCTGTAGTTTTTAGTCTTGTAAAATTACAGTATGATGCAAACTGGTTCTAACAAGTTTTAACACTGACAAATTTATAAAGTACCAGTTATGCATGGGTCTTGTCTATGGCCATACCCCCCTGAACATACCTGATCTGATCTGGTCCTGGAAGCTAAGTTGGGTTGGGCTTGGTTAGTACTGGGATGGAAGATGCCCTAGGAATACTGGGTGCTATAGGCTTAAAAAAATGTCCTCCTTACTCCCCTCCATTCTGACTTTCCCTAGAAATAAGTACTGGTGACTGATAAATATATACATTCAGACTTTTTCTGTGCTTAGATGAACACACATGTACCCACTTTTCCCCCCATTTTTTAAAACAAGAATGGCTCATACTTAAATTAGTCAGGACTCTTGCTTGCAAGGGATAGAAGCCCTATGTGAAATATCAGGCAAAAAGAGGAATTCACTGCCAGAAGAACTTAAATCACAGGACACTCTCCTTTCTTTTGTCTCTGCTTCTCTCAGATCAGCATTCTCCACAAACTAAAACTATGGTCACACTCTCAGCCTTCCTCACACAGAGGGATTATCCCTCTTCCTTCAGTTCTAAATAAAAAACTCCCAAGAAGCCCTTTGATTGGCCTTGTGTATCACTTAAAGGACTTTTGGCTGCAGATAACATAAAACCAACCAAGAGTGACTTAAACAATAGTTTATTTTTTCCCCAGAACAAGATGTCCAGAGGTAGGTGGTTGTTGCATGGCCCAGTGATGCCAATATTCTAGATTGGCTTCTCTGCAATTCTCTAGGTCTTGCCCCCATGCTTGCAATATGGATAAGGCAGCTCTAAACACTATGCCCTCACTTGACAATGTTTTTCTTAAGCTGGCTTCCCTCAGAGGTGAAGCCTGAGACAAAGGCTTGTATGCACTGACTTGGGGAGGTGATTGCAGGATGCAGGAGCCAGAACCAGGGGAATAAAGCTAGGAAAAGAGGGACACCTCATAGAAGGGTGCCTTACTAAGTTGGATAGTGCCATGGGTGACTGGTGTTAGATCCCAGAAACAATGTGCTGAATGGAGGACTGATGCTGGGAAGTTGTATCCAATCAGCCTGTGACCTTGGCCTCACATACACAGATATTTTACCCCTAAATCCAACCCAAATAAACCTACAATCTAAGTTTGATTGGAACTTATGATACTTAATCTCAGAAACGTCAGTCTGGGGGACCAAAGGGAAGCATTTTTCTATCAACACTCCCCCCCAACTTCCAAATAAACAATATAAGAATGAACATAGTTTCCAGTTGGTATATATAAATATATAGTATTCACAGTTCATAGCTGCAGAGTAGTTAGTTATACAAATGAGCCACACTTTGTCTATCATGTTAATGGACATTTAGGTCACAGCCCTGATTTTTATCAAGTTACCATAAACATTGAAAGGGGCATGGCTTTGGTGAGGGGTTCGATTCTAAGATTGAGGACTCCTCTTTTATCTCATTGCAAGACTTTGACACATTAAAAAAATAGCAATATTTCATCTTGCCAAAACACAATTATCTCATACTAACCTATTCAGAACAAAAATAGAAAAGAGGTAAAAATAGCATCTAAGTAGTCAAAATGATGACAGACAGCCATGACTTCCAGATCTAATGGGCAGTCCTGTGCAATGACACTGGTTTTGTCTTAAATCTCATTCACTTCACTTGTAGGAGAGATCTTTATTAGAATCTTATTTAACCTCATTTTACTTGCAGTTCTAACTGGATTGGTATCCTAGTTACTATTTCCACAGCAAATGAGAAGGGGAAGGAAGCTACTAAAGGAAGTCACATTGACAAAACCAAAATCAAAAAGTGACCACTTGACAGCAACAGAAGAAGCAAGAAACCCCCAAAACAAAGCAACAACAAAAACATTTAAAAAATGGCATAAACATGCCAAAGAAGATTGGTGTTCTGTCTACTCTACAGAACAGTAAAAGAACTGAGGTTCACAGCCAGAAAGAATTGTTAAAATTGCATTTGGAGTACTCTTTAAAGGCAAGGAAATGAATAATTTATTTTATGCTATTATATCTTTTCATCCAGTATTGACTCAGTATAGTTATTCTTTTTGTGTAATATGTTTTAGAGAGATTTCCCAATAAGTAGGTTTAAAAAGATGAAAAAAAGTTGATTCTGAAAGCTCTCGGGAACTTCACTCTCCAAACAACTATTTTCCATGGTGCTTTTGCCAAGAAATTTCCTCCAGCAGGACAGATGGGGAGCCATAGGGAATGGTTTCTTTGCCTCTCTGCACAAGGGGGCGATGGCTGCCAGCCTCCTTCTCTAATGCAGGCCCACTGGGCTCAGCCTCAGTCTCAGGAGTGCACTTTCACAATCACCATCAGTCCTTGCATATAAACTGATATGGGAGGCAAATGTTGAGTCATCCACCCTCCTAGAAATTTTTGGAAACGTTAGAGGTTAGCTAGAATGGAAAGGGCAAGAAAATAATCCTTTTCTAGGAAGAAAGGAATTTGGGGACTTTTTCTTCAAAAGTTCTGATAATAACAGATGTGCCTTTCATTTCTTGGTTAGTTCGTTTTACTATAAGTAAGCAGTAATAGCCCAGTGGTGGCATCACCTAATCAGAAATTACTTTGTGTGTGTGTGTGTTTGTGTGTGTGTGCACGTGCACTTGTGTGTGTGTGTTTGAATTTAGCTAATAGCATGGAATGGAGAATTTTTTCACTTTGTTCCAGAATCTTGTAGTCCCATGCCCCAGTCCTTATATATCTCTAGTCTTATTACTGTTATTAATTATACCACTCCATTGTGTCCATTCGTTGTCATTTCTTTCTCTCTTTCTTGGTCTTTGTCTTCCGTGCTGTGTTAGACACAATAATGATGACCAAAAGATGCCCATGTCTAATCCTCAGAACCTGCAGATGTGTTATGTTACATGGCAAGTGGAATCAAGGTTGCCAATGGAAATAAATTGTTTATCAGCTAGTCTTAAAATAAGGAGATTATTCTGGGTCCTTAAATGCGTAAGATGGAGGCAAAAGAGTTAGAAATAGAGAAATGACTTTGTGAGAAAGAACTGCCAAGTGACTTTGAAGATGGAAAGGGGGAGGGGTGGGTCCCAAGCCAGGAATGCAGCAGCCTCTAGAAGCTGGAAAAGGCAAGAAAACCGATTCTCCCCTAGAGCCTCTAGAAAGGAATGCAACTCTGCAGACTACTTGAGTTTAGCCCAGTGAGACCCACTTTAACCTTCAGAACTATAAGACAACAAATTTGTTTTCTTCATAGCCACTAAGTTTGTGGTATTTATTATGTCAGCAATAGGATACTAATACATATGCTCATAGACTGCATTTAAGAAGTATTTACTAAATATTTACATAGGGAGAGGATACAAAAGTAATATAAATATTGTAACACCTCACAAGCCATTGATATTTGAGAAGATGAAATAGGATTTTATTTGTTATGAAGATCATTAGCTATCGTTATGTGATGCTCATAGTTGCCTAGGTAACTACTGATTCACCTAGTCATCCACATTTTTGACTTCCTTCTCTGTGCCAGGCACTGTACATACAATAAGGGAGATACAAAGATGAACAAGATACAGTTACTTAATGTGACGGAGGAAAATTCTTCATATCCACTACCACCCTGTCTGCTTTTCCTGCAGTCTTTTCCCAATCACCCAATTCCTCAAACTCCAAATCTACAAAATAGAGCTGAAGTGTTTAACAAGTGGTGTATGTGAGCGTCATTGCTGTGATGGGTGTGAAGGGGCAGGTAAAAATACAATGCCCAGACCTGACCTTGGGGATTCTGACTCAGTGGTCTGAAGAAGCATTTGGCTATAAGTTTTTTTTTTTTTTAAATAAAAGCTCCCTAGGTAATTTTTATCATGCTTTAGAGAGTGAGATAAATGTAGTGAAAAACAGGCCACATAAGAAACCTCAACAAGCTAAAAAATGTTTGATTTCACATGGGTGGCACCATGTTGTTTGATTATAATGTAATACAATAATAAATTAACAACAAAAGAGCTCTGCTAAAAATCTATACATTTGGAAATTAACAAAGCATATCCCTAAATCATTCTCTGGGTAAAGAGAGAGTCAAAGTAAAATGGTGGAATGTTCAGAATGAAACCACAATGAAGGTAATATTAATATATCAAAACTGTAGAAAGCAGCCACAATAGCATTTGGAAGGAAATTTATAGCATTAATCTTTTATTAGAAAATGAGAAAAATTGAAAATGAAGTACTCAAGATAAATCCCAAAGAGTAGATGAATTTACAGCAGATTAAAGATAAAAGCAAAATTAATGAAGCAAAACAACCCTTATAGAATTGATTAATAATACCAAAAGTTTGTTCCTTGAAAAAGATGAAAAAAGCGAACAAACTTTGGTTGGGATAAATATTCAGTATTAATATTAGTAGCAAGAAGTAAAAATATTAGTAGTAAAGAAACATGTATGTAATGCTCCATGTCAGAGACATTTATTACCCAGCAGATGTGTACACTTCCAGGCACTTTTGGCTGACTCTGATGCTGGCCACTGAACTATAAGAGTGGTGACATATGCCATTTCAGAACCAAAGCATTCAAGAGTCCTGGTGCAATCTTGCAGCTCCTCTCTTCGTCTGCAGCTGTGAAACCGTTTGACAGAAGCAGCACGGATTATTGAGTCCCCAAGGGGAGGATAGATGCTGGGGAATTGCCCAGTTGACAGAGCACTCTGTGTGAGCAAGGAATTAAACTCTGTTGTGTTAAGTCACTTGCTCACAGTTTAATGTAGCACAGCCTATCTTATCCTAATTCATGTTTTATAAAATGTATTCTTTTGAGAGTACCTCTCAGTTATTAGATAAATACCTATAAATTACCACCCTAGTGCGAAAGTTAAAGGACAGGAAGAGAGTGGAAAGGAGAGAGAAATTGAACTCTACAAAGTTCATTATTTTTCCTGTTTGTTGCCTGACAAACATACCTAAAGTCCCAATCAGTTACCAAGACCTAATAGCCCAGCTTGCGCACATCCACAAATACACATATGCCTCGAAGTCTGTAGAAGGATAGGGTTTCCACCCATCTCCTTTATTGTTTTCTGTTTATAATATTTTTCTTAATTTGTTAATTGACTGTCACTTTAGGAAGATGGTAAAATTAAGCATCAGTTCTTTTTAGTTTCTTACTTCAACGGACTATTAATGTGATTTTTCACAATTAACCCATTACAGCATATTGCCATCAAAGTGAGAAAATGAAAATAAAACAAAAACCAGTGTTTCTGTGTTAAGTTACCTGTAACTGAATTTGACCTGATTTTGATGCTAATTCTCTCATTCAGAATGCAATAGAACAAGCCATTTATTAACATTTATTGAAACACTAGTTCTATGATATTCACACAGGAGTGTTTTAAAGTGTTAGTCATATCTCTGCAATGTATGGAATATTGAAGCATGCAGTGATTAAGTACATGGACTCAACTTGTCTGAGTTTATATCCCAACTCCACCACCTTACTAGCTGGCTGACTTTGGGCACTATTTAACCTCATTGAACCTCAGTTTCCTCTTCTGTAAAATGAGATGAAGACTAGTTACAACCCCAAGGGGTTGTGGTGGGGATTACATGTTGGACTCTTTGTAAATTGCTCAATAAATATTGTGGCTATTGTTGGTAATGATGATGATGTCTGAGATTGAACAGGTTTGAGAGTAGTCCGAGAGCTGTCACTGGTGAGCAGCTCTGCCTCTGACTGCGTATCTTTGAGCAACTTACCCTCTCTCATCTTCAGTCTTCTTGTGCATGAATGGGGATAATTATAGTTATCTGGTAGACTTCCCAGGAAGATTGAATCAAATAGAGAATTACAAATAGTGCATAGTGCAGAGATGGGTACACAAAGCACTTCATAAATAATAGCTGTTATTATAAAAACCAAACATTTGAAAACTGTTTAATACTGTTTAGTTCACCCACGTGGCACAAATATCACCGAAAATAATATTCTCTGTTGCCATGCTCTTCCATGCCTTCCTGTGGCCTTAAATTGCTTTTAGTATTTTCTGAACTACAGGTAGAATTCTGATATCAAGAATTCTGATATGTTATCCAATATTTTTTGTGTTTGTATTTTTTAATGTCCAGATTTTAGGAGGTTTCGTATTTGGAAACTGGAAAATCTTTCTGTTGTTGTTATACAGATTTTACTTGCCCATATTGGGTTTAACTCAGAGTCCACATTTTTGCTTTTTCTCTTTTTCCTCTTTTCTTCCTGCTCCCCTTACTTCTTCCTTCTGAGCCTCCTTCCTTCGCTTCCTTCTTTCCTTCCTTCTTATAATTAGGTACGTCTCCAAACTGTGTTCCAGGACACTCTCCTTACCATGAAGGGCTAGATCTATTTTGTGGAAGAGCAGCTTTGAGAATGTAGCATCAAAGCTTGCACTGATCTTTTTTTGCTGTCCTTATGCCCATCTAAGTGATTATCTACTCTGCCACACAGAGGCTACCATTGCTCCAATTATTGCTTTCACTCTTGTTTTTGCCTAAACTTCACATTCTCCAAATGTACTGAACATTAATTTCAGGTTGCAACCATTTGATCATTTTAAACACATGCTTCGTTCTTAAATGCTACTGTAAACTTACTAGGTCCAGATTGTCTATTGCTTACTAATTTGAAGTCCTTAAAGAAGGTGCCAAACAGTGAACATCAGATCTGGCCTGGCAAAGTACCATAATAATACAAAATGATGCTGCTTTATGGTCAAGTCCTAACTACACAGAGAAATTGTTCCAGGGAAAGTCTTTGACTTCCAAGACTATATCCATTTGTTTGTTTGGCACCAAACTGCAGGAGAAATTGAATGATCTAGATTGTCTCCAGTGAGGAAAATTCTCACTTTCTGAAAATGTTGAAGCACATGGACTCTTTCAGGACTTGAGTATATTACTAATATTTTATTTCTAAAGAAGGAAAAGTACCAATGATTATTAACAGCTATTGTGTGAGGCTTATTATTTCTCCCCTGAAGAGGGGAGGGTCATTGTGAGGTTTGGGGAGGTTAGGAAGAGAATCACTTATTCAGACACATTTGATGAGGTTCTTGGGAGAGCAAGTGTGGTGGGGCGGGGAACAATGAGACTGTAGCTGGGCCAGATTTGTGGTCAGCCTCCTTGTCTCTTCCTGGGAGTAGGACATACTGTTGCATATCCATTTTAAGGGAGCAGGATGGCATAATGGTTAAGAGCACAGATTTGGAGGCAAGAGCCAGCTCTGTCATTTGCTAGTTGCTGGAGCTTGTATAAATTACTTCACCAAGCTTTGGCTTCTTCATCTGTTAAATAGGGACAGTAATGATACATTTCCCTGAGGGTTGTTGTGAGCACTGAGTGGGAGAATGCATGGAAGACATTTAGCACAGTGTCAGGCACATGGTAAAGGCCATAAATGTTTAGTGTTGTTATGGTTTTTTTAGTAGTACTTTTGTTTTATTATTATTGAATTCTATAATTTAATAATTTAATTTAGTTGAGGAATGAGAGTTTTTTTCCTCCTGCAATCAAGCATGTGATCCTTGACTTCAACCTCCGGCTTTAAAATGGGAGGGGTTTATTTCTTCTCATGCATTTTTATTTTTAACATTTGCTGGAATGCAAGAAAGGTAAACCTTCCTCTTCCCTTCCTCCTCACTCTTTTTATTGTCTATTTAAATGCAGTAAAACCCCCTGTCTAACGTAGGTCTCACTAGAAGCCATGGGGACATCAGAGGAAAGTATTTGCTTTCTCCTGCCATTTGAAATATGGATTTGGACACAGTGGAGCCCTGTTGGATGAGATAATGTTCCAGAACTCTCAGGGGATTGATTGCTGGTGTTTGAAGGACTTATTCTCACTAGGGATGATTTCTTTTTTGGTGCCTGGGGGACTTATGGGGCTGTTTTTGGACTGGTGTCTGGGGACAGCCCTAGACATCTGTGTGGCCTTCTGGGCAGCTCTTCCTCCTTGGTTGATGAGGCTGCTGTATGTGAGAGGAGCATCTTTTGGTCCCTCCCTGGCCTTCATCAGCTACCTGGAAGCTGGGAGAAGTGCATATCAGCCTCTGGCTAGAACTGAGAGGTGATGAGGGAAGAGAAGCCTGCCACCAGACATGGGCAAGGTCAGTACTGCAGCTGAAGGGCTGACATCAGAGTGTGTGCCCAGGATCTTTTTGGCTTAAATGATCTGTGATTGCTTCTCACTTCAACTGTGTTTGTAATTATCTCTTTTACTCACTCACAAAGTGCTTTCACATATACCAATGTACATGATCTTCACAACAACTCAGTCAAGGAAGGCAGGGGAGGTGTCACTTCTATTTTACAAAGAAGAAAATGGGAGCTTTCCCCAATATGTTTTCCTAATAAGCAGCAATGCAGCAATGGGGACCCATTTCCTGACACTTGGTCCCTCTGTTGAGAGTACTTTTGAGCTGGGTTGAAA
This sequence comes from Lepilemur ruficaudatus, assembly GCA_963574885.1. NCBI lineage: Eukaryota > Metazoa > Chordata > Mammalia > Primates > Lepilemuridae > Lepilemur > Lepilemur ruficaudatus. The sequence goes on along the minus strand of CAUYRT010103145.1, from coordinate 33,904 downwards.
TTATTCCCTGGGTAAAGACTGTAGTATGGCTTGAGGCACCATGGGACAATCTACAGGCACTGGATTACTTCTACTTTTCTGCATGCTTTTCTGAAATTTCATCATTTTGAATCAATCAGTCCTTTGATTTAGCCAGGAGTTCTCCAAACCCTCTCTTAAAAATTCAAAGAATCCTGAGGAGTGGTAGGTAAATCATAAATGGTAAATCAGTTTGCTACATTAATTACTCTTTTGACAGCCCACTAAGATCGGGACAGTTAGGGATGGAAATAATGATGGTAGGTGGGGAGAGGGAACCTCTGGAGTTTGATGCACTGAGAAGGGTGGACCTAGGAAGGTATTAATATATTGGTTTTCTATTGCTGTGTAGCAAATTACCAAAACCTCAGTAGCTTAAAACAAGACCCATTTAGTTATTTCACAGTTTCTATGGGTCAGGAGTCTGAGCATGGCTTAGCTGAGTCCTCGCTCAGGGTCTCACCAGACTGAAATCAAAATGCTGGCTGGGCTGCTTTCTTTTGGAAGCCTGGGATCCTCTTCCAAGCTCACATGGTTGTTGGCGGAATTCGGTTTCTTTTGGCGGTAGGACTGAGGCCCTCAGTTCCTAGGGGCCACTGGAAGTTCCCTGCTGTGTGGCTTTCTCCCCGGGCAGTTCACAGCACAGCAACTTGCTTCTTCAAGGCCACTGTAGATTCTTCCTCTCCAGTATCTAAGATGTGGTAATATATAGTGTAATTTAATCATGGGAGTGACATTTTGTTATTTCGCCTGAAAATCTCAATCTTTAGGCAAAACTGGGCGCACATTGGGAAACAACTGGTAGGAACAGAATAGTAGATGCCCCCTTGGGAAAGGAAGGATTCTTTGTTTTCCAAAGTCTGTACCTTCCACTGATGCTACGTGGGCATTGCTTCCCAGCCTGCTTCAGCCCTTTACTGTGCCCATGTGTTTATTGCGGGCACTTGAGTTTGTGCCCTGGGGTTACATTCTTGAAGGGAACTGAGGAAGTGTATGACTCCAGGAAATGGGATAAAGAAGCTCTCATTGAGGGAAAGGAGTGGGCTGAGGTGAATACACCTCCATATCCTTCCATATGTCCAATTATAACATAAAAGGAGGTGGGACTGAACAGATCTGGTTCTATGCCTAGCTCTGCACTCACATGTGTGGACTCGAGTCTGTACTTTAATCTGTCTGAGCCTCAGTTTCCTCATCTGGGAAGGCTCCCCCCCCAGAGTTTCTGATTCAAATAGTCTTGGGGTGGGTCCTAGGAATCTGTAATTTATACCAATGCACAAGGTGACACCTAATGGTCAGGCAAATTTGAGTTAAAAAGTCCATTCCCAACTGGACATTAGCCAGCAGTTATGGGCTCAGGAAGTAGTTATGGGCTCAGGAAGTAAGAGCCAGATCTTGGTGAAAAGTATTGACAATTGGAGCTCATCTAAGTAGACAAGGATTCAGGGAAGTATTTCAATTCCAGCAGGAATATTCTCAGGGAAAAAATAGTAAGTGGTTGACAGTCTGGGAAATTGAATCAGAAACCAAACTATATGAACTGAGCCATCATAGCAGGGGAGGGGAAGTATGTATGCAGTACACAGGGTCCCCCTCCCAGCCATCAGCAGCTGCTTCCTGCATTTGTAGGCCCAGGCTAGTCAGGGCTGTTCAGGTCCTGAGCAGCTGCAGCTGCCTGCTGGGTCACTGCAGGGGCTGACAGCTTGTGTCTTATCTCTCAAAATAGTTTGTAAGCTACTGATGGGGCAGGGCTACTCTGCCCAATAAAATGTGGAAGCTCAGTAAATGTTGAATAAGTTAATCAATAATAAATGAATGTTCAATCTCGTTGTAGGCATTTGCTTGAGTCTGGTGCTTGGGGTCCAGCCACTTTGATGCACTCTCTTGCTCTCAACCTCCCTGAGAACATAGAAGTTCTCTTCCTTCCCTATATATACTCTTTCTACTGAACTGAGTATAATTTATAGAGAGATTATAGTTAATGAGGGGCCCAATTTATAGAAAATCTTTTGTTTCCAGCCAAAAACAAGTTAAGTACCTGTAACATCTTGGTTTGAAATAAAAAGCTATGATTTTTCATTGAAAAAAATAATTTTGGTTTCTGAATTTCAAATTCTGGAATATATTTTCCCAGCCAAGGAGAATTTTTAGTAACTTATAGGTGTAGAAATCCTCACTGTGGGCATACATGGATTTTTAACATTACACTCTCATATTTGAAAATAAAAGAGAATTTTAAGTGGTCTAATAGAAATGCTGATTGTAATAAAGCTTTGTGGTTTCAAGAACATGAGATTTATCAAGTTGTACCCTTTAATATTGCATAGTCTATTGTCCGTCATTCATGCTTCAAGAAATCTGTAAAAGCAAAAGGACGTGAGGCACGGGACACACATGCTTTATGAAGACCTGCTTGGGGAATGACTTTGCTTCTCCTGTGAGCACAGCTGCTAACATATATTCAGGTCAATTAATTCACATATTTTTGGTCCTATCTCTTCATAATATCCAACGTTGGTTTTGTTTACTAGCTCAAGAAAGCCTTTAAATATTTCACAGCTGATAGCCTGATGAAAACTTAACTCGTAGCAAAGTTGTTTTTTTTTTTATGGGCTTCTGGGGCATCCCTTGTGTGCCACAAAGCATGGGAAAGACAAGTTTATGCTCTGGGCCTTCTGTGAGTACTTAGCATTTAGATAGCAGTGACAGGTAAGAGCATGAGTGGCTCTGTGAGTTATTTGCAATGATAGAAGTGACAGGCTGTCCTGCTTGGGGGAAGATGGTTACGCAGGATATGCTCACCAGTCAGGGCATTGAGAGTCACTTTTTCTGGAACGGGTGATGAGCATTTAAGGGACAGAAGGATTGGGGAGGGTAGTAGAGGGACAAGAAGGCATTCAAAGTGAGGGAAACAGCATGACCAAGGCACAAAGGTGCTGTATCTGGTGTGTTCATGGGACGTATTTTGGGGACTAGAATTCAATGAGGTTGCGTCTTAGGGTGGACCTGGAAGGTGAAGGATCTATAAAAGCAAGCTTGGAATTCTAGCAAATGGAAATGGAAGGTTTTCTGTTGAAGGTTTCTGAGTAATGAATTTTTTTTTGGAATGATTACCACACATATGTAATGATATAAGTGCTTCTACGTTGACTTGGAGCAACCCTGTGATACAAACACTGTTTTTAGTATCCTGTTTCACAGATGAGGAAACAGGGCTCAGCGAAGTGGCTAAGGTAGGTAGGAACCCAGACTGTTTAGCCCTAGAGCAAATACAGTTACTCATCAGGCTGTCTAGTACTCCTCAACAGGATACGCGGTATTCTAAAAGGGTTCGTGATGATAGGCAAGGTTGATTGGAAGGAAATAAAGCCTGGTGCTGGGAAATCCAGTTGGGAGTCTGTGGCAGTAATTCTAGCTGTACCAGAAACCATCTCCTCTCTGCTTCTTGCCTCTCCGTTGCTTGAGTTCACCCATTCCCAGCAGGCCCATGCTAAATCGAGACTGCATTGTTTTCTGCATCCTACCCTCTCCCCTCCACTCCCTTCTCTATTGTGCAGCCAGAGGGTCTTTGTAAAGAAAAAATCTGATCATGTCACTCCCTTGATTAAACCCTCAGTGTAAAATCCGTACTCTTGGGTCCAAGGTCCTGGCTCTTGTTTTCCTCTCCTGCCCCATGTCAAGGCACCCATGTCATGCCACTCTCTTGACCAACGATCGCCTCCTGGCTGCACATTAGGATCGCTGGTGTCAGAACTTGGGGGCAGGGCCAGGGCAGAGGAGCCTTTGGAAAAGAATCTTCCTGGCTGATTCTAACATGCCGCGAGGGTTCGGTTCAGAGCCATAGCTTTGTAGACAGGCCGAACAGCCTCCACTCTCTGGAGGAACCTGCTCTTTTTCCCTTTCTGGGCCTTTGCATGTGCTATTCTTTCTGCCTAGAGCAGCTTTTCCCTCATCCTGTTTCACCTGCTTGACTCCTACACAGTCTTCAGATCTATTTGTCACTATCTCCCTACCACCTAGAAGGGGGCACATAGTAGGCTCTCAATAAATATTTGTTGAATCATTGAATCATCCTGGGTTAGAAGACTGAATAACGGCCCTCCAAGGATGTCCACATCCTAATCCCCAGAACCTCTGAATATGTTACCTAACATGGCAAAGGGGACTTTGCAGATGTGTCACAGTCAGATCTTAAGTTGGGGAGCATACCTTGGGTTGTCCCAGTGGGCCCCCTGTAATAACAGGGGCTCCTGTAAAAGGAGACTGCAGCATTGCAGTGAGGAAGGAGATGGAAGGACAGAAGCAGAGGTCAGAGAGGGGCTGCTGTGCTGCTGGCTTCGACGCTAGAGGAAGGCAACATGACTGAGGAAAGCAGGCAGAGCAGGACACAGACTGTCCTCTAGAGTCTCCAAAGGGAGGATGGCCCTGGCATCAACTTTGATTTCAGCCCAGTGAGATCCATTTCAGACATCTGATTTCCAGAACTATAATTTGTGATAGATCTGTTAACATTAAATACTGTTTTAAAGTTTCTGGTAATTTGTTATATTAATAGCACCAATAAGAAACTAAAACACCTGTCGTATCTGAAAAGCTTTTCCTGGCCACCTTCTCCCCCAGGAGTAAGTTAAGTGCCTCTCCTGTTCACTCCCATACACTCTGGTGTTATTTTTTGTGCCTCAGCTTTGCCGTGGTATGAGTACTTGCCTCACTGGGTTCATATGAGGATTAAATGAATTAATATATATATAATAAAGTAATTAAAACAGTGCCTTTCACATAGTAGGTACCCAATAAATGTTAACTGTTATTATGACCCCATCATCGCCCACTTATCAGACCACCGAATTTGTGAAAGAAGAAAGTGAGAGGGAATAGAGGTTAAGAGATGGATATGATTAATCAATGTCTGATTTTAAGTCTTCCTCCTCACCTATGGACTCAATCTCAGAGGAAAGAGATCTGCCTTTTCAGGGCCTTAACAATCATTCCTTCCAGAATCAGTCTAGCAAATATTTTGCCTCTTAGTTTTGCCCTTTTGGAGGGTCTGTTTCCTGGCTCCCTCTTGCATACCCCCCTTGGATCCTGGCTGTGTGGCCTGGAAGCTGGGGCCTGGCCACGCTTATTGGCAGCTCCAGCTCCAGGCCTCAGAACCCTGAGCCCTTCTGCTGCTCTGGGAAGGGAATTCAGATCATTTCAAGGAAAAAGGAGAGGAATGATTCAAAGCTGAGTAGATGGTTTCAAGCCGGCTGACTCAGAGGATGACTAAGAGAAGAAAGCTGGAGGGGATGGAGAGGACGGTGGCTGTGATGGCATCCCTCGCTGGTGTGCCACCCCAGCACTTTACCCAACTGTCCCAGGCCTCAGCTTATACTGTCCTGCGAGAAGGACCTGTCACAGTACCTGATCACAAGAGCATGATGAGGATTAAAGGCAGAATGACCCCCACGCACTTAGCATGACACTTCATCCGTGGCAGCACCCTCTTCTAAGTGTCAGCTGGCGTTGATTTGAGCAGGAATGACTATAAAGGGGTATGACCTGTCACAGTGATTTTCTAACTTTTTGGTCTCAGGAGGGCTCCTTTATACTCATAAACATTATGGAGGACCCCAAAGTGCTTTTGTTTATATGTATATCTAGTAATAGCTACCACATTAGAAATTAAAACTGAAATATTTATTAATTCATGTAAGAACAATAAACCCATGATATGTTAACATATTTTAAAAATAAAAAAATAGTTAATTTTTCCAAAACAAAGATAATTCAAGTGGCATTGCTTTACATTTTAGTAAATATCTTCAATGTCTGACTTAACAAAAGACATCTGGATCCTCATCTCTGCTTCTGTAGTCAGTCTGGTACAGTTTCACATGGCACAGGTCAGGTGGCCTCTGGAAAACACCATTGTACACTCATGAGAGAATGAGTGAAAAAGGCAAATAACATCTTGACACTATTATGAAATAGTTTTGACCTCAGCGACTGCCTGAAGAAGTCTCAAGGGTCCCCAAACCACACTTTGAGAAGCACTGATGTATAAGATCTCTTTGAAAAAACCTCTTTCAATTTGTGTGTATAGATCATGCTGAAAATTAGATGAAAATTAGATTACATTATCGCCTCCATCACATGGGGAAGAATTGAAGAGCTGGACAACACCAAATGTTTCTGAGGATGTGAAACATTGGGAGCTTTCAACCTCTGCTAGCAGGATTATAAATTGGTTCAATTATTACGTATTACCAAATTTCTCTTTAAAGTTAAATGTTCATACTCTACCATCCACCTAGTCTATTCCTTAGGAGAATTATGATATAGTTACATAATTGATGACTACAGTTAAATACTATAATGAGCAGCAATAGTAATAGAATACCAATGAATAGTAATGTATACATGTGTTCCTCTGGCCACTTAAATAAAACAAAGAAAAAAAATATTTACATAATAGAATGCTATAGTTAAAAATGAATGAACTAGAGCCATGCAAACATGCATAAATCTCAAAAACAGTGGTGAGCAAACAGAGTTACAAAGAATCAAGTCCAGTGTACCATTTATGTCAAGTTTGGAAATATGCAAAACAAAAATATATAGTGTTAATTGGCATATACACATGTAATGAAAATATACAATCATGCAGAAATGAGAAATACCAAATTTAAGAATGGCAACAAATCCTGAAGAATAAAGACTGGTAATGAAATCAAGGAGGGGTCTTGGGAGGTTTTAACTATATCTATAATGTTTTATTTATCTATTTTTAAATTTGAATTAAAAAGCCTAGTTAGCTTCTGTTAAGCATTTATTTTTCTGGGAAAGAAAAATATGAAAAGAAAACAAAGCCAAAAAAATGACCAAAAAAAAAAATCAAAACTCTTTTCAAAAACCCTGTGGACAATGACCCTAGACTCCTTTGCTCTCATTGGCTGTACGGACAGTGTCCAGTCCCGAGGAGCTGGGTTCCAAATGTTCATTTGTAATTGATGGCTTGGTGCTTGCCTTGGGTTTTCTCTCGGAAAGAGTTAAGTGCATTGCCTAAATACCTAGACTAGGTACAGCCCACAGAAACCCATTAACTCTCAACCTGCCTAACAATGGGAAGAGATCAGAAGAGTTCAGAGTAGCTCACTGAGAAAGTAACTCCCTGGTGGCCCTGGCCTGATCATCCCTCTGTTCCTTTCCATCCAGGTACTGGGATAGGGGATTCTCACATCTCTGAGCAAATCGAGGTTGGCTGGGGTGGGATCCCTGTCTGCTAGGACAGTCTGAGGTTTGTGTCTTTGTGAGTGGATGGTTTGGGAATCCAGGAGATACTGGGGGGTGGCAAACCTGCCAGCTCAAATCTCCAAGTTGGAACACCTCTTGGTCCTCAGTCAACTTTAGAATCATCCCTCACTGATTTTCTGCTAAAACTTTCACTACCTCTTTGACTGCTACACTGCTTCTGACCTGGCTTCCTCTCTGCTGTTCCCCTGTGGAAAAAAGCCACTGTCCCCCCGGCCTCCCAGAGCCTGCCACACAGTGGACCCTGTGCCTCTGGTGACTCTATAATTCCCTTATGGGTGGGGCTTAGGGGTGCTGATTTGGGTGGAAGGAGGGACTTGGAGATGTATTTACATACATTTCACACAAGGTGGAGGCAACATCAGTCGTCTCTATTAAATGGGGTGGGGGCTGATGGAGAGGTGGAGGTCGAGGCTCCAACCCCAACCATCTCCAGTTCTCCAGCAAACTCAACAAGAGTTAATTCTTCTTTCCTTCTTCCAATCTTCTCACTGTCTGCAGTGAGCACTCAGTTTGGGGATTTGGCAGAAAAGGCAAGACTAAAAATAAAAAGCAAAAGGAAAGTTAAGAATTTCAAGAATTCTCTAAGAGTCTCCAATATGTGTTGGTCGTGATATTCATTAGAATATAGGTCCAGCTCATTAAAACTATGTTTTAATTACATTACAAGTTTTTAAGAATAATAACATGTTAAAAAAAAAGATACTGCTCATTATTCTAACCCAAGTGTTCTCATTTTTGGACTTTTCAGTCCTTATTACAGTGATGTATTTGAACAGCTATAGATTATAGGGACATAACCTTTTTATCCTATTATTCTCACTAATTATACACATATTTCTCTATGCTGCTACTTAGTTGCCACACTTACTTTTTAATACCTGGCAATATCCTGTTGAGTGGATGTTAATAGAGTAGAGAAAGTATGTTCTCAGTTCTAATTTAGGGACAACACCAAGATCTCAGAGGGGTGATTCAAGAATTAAAGGTCACAATAGATGTAGCCTAATTACAATAGTATCTGGACAGAATAAAGGCTGACTAAATGTTGGCTGTTGTTATCTATGACCATACCTTCACTTTTGTTCTTTTAAAAAGCCCTAGTCACTTATTGAAAGCTTGGGCTTCTCTAGTGACACCCACCTTGCAATCTTTTTTTTTTTTCCCATTTAGAGACAAAGGTACACATAGTTCATAACTCTGGATCTCAGGCTAACAAAAGGACCTAAGCAGCTTCATTTCAATTTCAGAGAGCAGCTCAATTAATTGCATCTTCCTTCTTTACTGCATAAGAGTAACTTTTGGTGGAGAGAGTAGGGTGAGGGTCAGAGTAGGCTCTTCAAGATAAAGCAACTGGAGAAGTGCCAGGGCCATTCATTAATACTACTACAACAGATATTTTTAAAGGACCACCTTTTTTTTTTTTGAGCCAGTTTAGTGCCAGACACCAAGCAAGGCTGCTAGCCCTTGAAGTTCCAGATGAATCATGTTTTCTGCTCTTGAGTTGTTCACTGTGTAGTGAGGAAGATGTTAAAGGAGGAGAGTACGTGGAACGGATGCTCAGCCTGGCAGGTCAAGGGGGAGCTAAGCCCACACTGGGCTGATGCTCAAGCTTAACTGGATAGGATTCCTCTTAGGAATTAGTCACCTTTTTAGGCAATGACATTTAGAAAACATATATTGGAGCAGGAGCGTGAAGGGTGTTGTGTGCTATAATAAAGAGGATCCCTGCCACCCATCCCCAACAGGCGGTACAAGAAGTTCTAAGGCACAGAAGGGACAGAAAAAGTGGGTAATGACAGTTAACTCTTTCCCCCCTCTCACATTTTCCTTTGTTTCCTCCTCTGCTGGCCCTGCAAATTTGTCCCTCAATAGCACAAGGGTCATAGTTGGGGAAGAGAAGGAGAGAGACGGAGAGAGGAGAGACAGGGGAAAGAAATTACAGAGGAGAGGAAAGGGAAGATTCTGGAGCTACCTGGCTGGTGCAGTCATTTGTATTTAAGAGATGTATGTAATTTAGGCATCTGAAAGCCAGAGAGTGTCCTAGAAATAAATTTCCCATGCTATGCAGCAATTCAGCAGTAGCAAACTCCATCTCCTGCTTATTTATGAGTCTGTATAACTTGAATAAATGCCAGTCAAGTTTTTCTAAGTTTGGTTCTTCATTTAGTTAGTTTCTTTTGGAATATCTTTTTTCCCATGACCAAGTTAAAAGTTAGATCCTCGCACTAAAAGGTGAGAGCATTGATGTTCAGGAGTAAATAAAAAGTCCTTGCAATAACTACCAATCCCAAACCAACTTCTCTTTTAATTATGAGGCAATTAACCAAAGTGAGGTGGTATTTTTGCTTGAGATAAATAAATTACTCTGACTGTAGATTTAGCAGATCACGTATTGATGCATCAACTTTTGAGGTAGGTCTGTGAAGTTAAAAAATATGTAAAGTTCTAAAAAATATTGAGCTTGACTTAAATACTTTTGCTTATGCTAGATGAGTACAAGGCTAACCATGCAACTCTGTTTAAACAATGACTAGGTTACTATTCAAGCATTTGAAAGAATAAATTGATTCCTTTAGCAATTTGTTTGAGTAGTCATTATAATAAACTCCTTAGAAGTTATATGAAGACTTTTTAGTGAAACAGCTATGATTTAGGAGTGATAAAGATTTCAACTCTAGGAATAAACTACATAATGTTTCAAATCCAATATTGTCTAGAAGATACTAGATGTCATGGTCGAGTTTAGTTTTGGAACAAGAAATCGTAATAAAAATTGACTGGACAATTCTAGTGGGAGATCATTCAAAAGCCTCATATAAGAGGAACTTTAGGAGGAAAATAACATGAACAGTGATTTCATCAAAATGAGGTGTAAAAAATAGACAGATGGGGACCTCAAAGGAAAAAAATGTTATAACAAATCTCCTGTTTTTCTTCCAAATAATTTCCAAAAATAATCAAACCTGTAAAAGTTACATAATGAGCAATTATTAATAGCAATGTTTTACTGTGTCTCCTTTAATCCCCCCCCTTTTTTTCATATCTCTGCCTGTGGCTGCATATACAGAATTAGAAGACCTGTGTTTCTCAAAACCAGTAAGGGGAGAAGAAGAACAGAACCAGTAAATAGTCATCAGCGATTAAGATTATGTTCAGCTGCATAGAAGAGAAACGTGGCTTCTTAGGCTTAAACGAGGAAGGTGGATGTTTTCCTCATGTGACGTGAATCTGGAGCAGGTGCCAGTGCCTCAGGACTGTCAGCGAAGACCTGGGCTTCTTCCTGCTCCTCTAGTCATCTTGGCTGGACAACCAGGCATTGTGTTTATGCTCTAGGCAAGAAAAGTAGTAGGATGAGAAGCAAAAGCGCAGAGAGGGGACCCTTAAAAAAGCTTTGCTGGAAGCTCCACTCTGTGATTTTTGCTTACATTTAATCAGCCAGCACTGATTCCATGGCCTCCTCTAGCCATAAGGGAATCCGGGGGAGGGGAGGATTTTTAACTGGTTACTTTGCCACTCCAGATGGATTCCATCTCTCTTGGTAAGAAAGAAGGGAAGTATGCTTTTTTCCCCTTGATTTAAAAAGTATTTACCAAAGGGGAAAGAAAAAAAAAAGGAAGAAAGAAAAAGAAAGTATTTACTTTATGCTGTTTGCCATTAAATAGGAGTTAGGATGAATCTATTTCTCATGACCTTTCATTTCCTGCTGCATACACAGTATGTAGTAGACATTCAACAAACGTAGTTGATTAATTGAAGGACTCAACTACTTAATTTACCAGTAATTATCAAGCATACTGTATGTCAATATACTACGATAGTTAAAAATGAAATATATATTCCTGTCGTTGAGGGATTTATAGTTGTAATTTCAGATGTTCATGTACATGAAATGATAAGAGAACAATCCAATTGATATAAAGGGTATAATTCTTCATTTGTGTTTTGCTGTTTTTTCCTAATATTAATGTACCTGTTGAACTGGATTGGGTTACAGGGGTGTTTTCATCAAATTATTTGGTTAAATGTGACCAGTAGTACAGAAAAACAATGGGGGCATTAGACACCTGGGTTTTCACTGCATCACAGTTGTGGGACCGTCACACAACCTTTCTGCTTCTCATTTTCTCTCTATGAAACATGAGTCCTAGCAATGCACTGCATCCAGCGTAGGCGGTTGGGTAGGGGAGAGGCTACGTAAGATAGTGAGGAGCATGCATGGGCTCTGAAATCAGACTCTGTGGGTTCCTCTTCAGGTCTGTCATTTAGTAGCTGTGTAACCAAGGATGTGTGTCCCAGTTTCCCTATCTGTCAAGTGGGGTGATGATTGTACAAACTATAGGGGGCTGATGTGAAGATTGAGTTAATATATGAAAAGTGTTTAGAAAGAGATTGGCATATAGTAAACACTCAGTAGAAGTTACCTACTATTATATAGTAATTTCCAATTATTTAGAAGCAAAATAGGATCAGTCTGGAAGCCCAGGCTTATTTTTCTCCCAAGTATGTTTTTATGAGTTCTCCCGTCATCCTCATTTCCTTCTTCTTCTTCTCCTCCTCGTCCTTTAAAACTGTATTTTGCCTGAGTATGGTGGCTCATGCCTGTAATCCCAGTGCTTTGGGAGGCTAAGGTGGGAGGATGGAATTTGAGACCAGGCTAGGCAATGTAGTGAGACCCTGTCTCTACAAAAAAATTAAAAAATCAGACAGGTATATTGAGGTGTGACTGTAGTCTCAGCTACTCAGGAGGCTGAGGCAGGAGGATTGCTTGAGCGTAGGAGTTCAAGGTTGCAGTGAGCTGTGATCACACTGCTGCGCTCCAGCCTGGGCAACAGAGTGAGACCCTGTTTCTAAACACATGCACACACACAGACATACACACACTTTTCCCATGTTTGCTTGCTTTGACATCTTTCACTAGGCCAGAGAAATAGCCCCTGAGGGCACAAGGGGAGCAGCTCAGATGGCTTTGGAGGCTGGGAGAGTGGGCCCAGCAGGCTGAATGACTCAAACCACTGTGATGGGCTCTTGTGCTGGGTGCCAATCAAACTAAACCAATAGAGCCTGCTGGGAGAGATGTTAATTTCAGCTGTCACATATATCCCTTTTTGGACTCTCCCAGGACTCTTGACGGTACCCTGCAGTGGTTTGAAATGGATTTTATTAAGCTTTCATTGCATCCTTGTATCTATTCTACTCTTGGTATCTAAGCTGCGTGAGAGCCAGTATAGTACCCTGTCCTGGGCCACTATTCTGCCCAGCCGTCTCCTGAATGTCCAGCTCCCTCTCTCTGTTTCGCCAAGTCCAAAGAGTGAGGTCAGGGGGTCAGAGGCTCAACTCAGCTTGTTCATCAACGGACCAATGAGGCTATTTTGTGTTGTTCGCCTTCTTAAATTTCTTCCTGAAGCAGAATTATAAATAGGATGCTCTGTGACCTATGGGCCAAAAGAGAGCAATCAAGCAAATGATTTTTGATTATAATGTCTATTATGAACACAACATTAATAATGAATGTCAAGGATTTGGATCAAAGAGAATAAAGGCAGAGGCACCATGTGCCTTCTCTCTCTCTCCTTTTTTCTAGTCCCTATGTCATAACTTATCTCTAGGTAGAGTGGGAATAGGATTTTTAAAAGTGAGGAAAAATGTTCATCCAAAAAGATAACTTGTTAATTTTTATCTAGAATAAAAATTCCTTGACTGATGAAACCCCATTTTGTCTAATAGTGTTTGCAAACAAAAAGGAACGATAATCCACACTGATAAACACATCTGAGAATGCCTTTAAAACCCCTTTATTTGCCTAATTGGAGAAATTTTCTGGAGTGGCTGTCAAAGGAAAACATTTACAGCATTTGTGTCTAAATATATCTTCTTGCTTTTGTTCTACTTCATCCAGAGTGTTTTAAAAATTCTTGTGTAAAGTTGATCTTCCTTTTTAAGGATACTACTTTTCAGAATACCTTTTATAAAAAATTCTATTTAAAAAATTCTACTACCATAAGCTTCCACATTTCTTGTTGAGATTATTCTTTTCTCCGAATTTCAAGAGAGAGATGTTTTGTTGGCATGTTTTGTGTTGCAGATGTGAGTTTCATTTTATTCCAGCAAAGTATTTAGCTCATTCTTTCTCTCATCTTCCCGGGTAGAGGGAAACGTTAAGCAGTGACAAAGTGAGTTCTTCACGACTCTCCCTGATTTTTTTCTTGTGGCGTCACCTTCCATAGAGTTCAAATGCATGGAATTTTAAGAAGAAATAATCTCATTTGACAATAAGCAATTAAGACAGGGACAAGGATTAGTACATGTTTTGTGAAACAACAAATTATCAGATAGTTTAAATCTGCTAGCCTCCTCATTTCAATTATTATGCACAAAATTGATGACCTCCATCCCTGTGGCTTCAGAAAGACCCTTATGACACTTACTGTATATGAACTTAGAGCCTTTTCATTTAAACTGGACTTCTCAACCTCAGCACTACTGATTCTTTGTTACAGGGTTGGGGGCTGTCCTGTGTACTAGCGCACATTGAATAGCATCCTTGGCCTTTACTGACTAGATGCCAGTAGCACCCTTCCTCTAGTGTGACAACAAAAATATGTTCAGACGTGGCCAAAATGTTCCTAGGGGGACAATATTGTCCTCAGTTGAGAACCACCGTTTTACAGTAATCTTCAGCCCAGGAGTATATTGACAGTTTGTCTACAAAGAACAAAATTACTAGAGGATGTTAGGAATTAGAAAGCCCACATTGCTGCTGTGGCAACACAGGCACGGAAGTGTACACACGCTGGGTCTATAATCAAAGGCGGAATCAGAGAGTTGAACTTCCCACAGTGCTTGGGTCCATCTGCCGAACGGATTCTGATCAGCTGAATGCTAGGAAGGGAAAGGCATAAAACAGCTAACAAAATTTCACTTTGACTAGTCCAGGATACTTGCTGGTGATATATTAAAGGATATTTCCCAGTGATTTTCAAATCTGTATGTTTCTAACTGTAGGGGAGGAAAAATATTTTTTCCTCTACCCATCTTAGTTGCATGGCTTAAGCTCCCATAATGAAAGACAGATTAACAAGAGATGAGTAAACAAATTCATTTAATATAAGTTTTATGTGACATGAGAGCCTTCATAAAGAAATGAAGACCCCAAAGAAATAAGTAAACTTGAGTATGTTTATGCTAGATTTGATGAGGAGTGAAAAGTTGTGGAGAAATATGATAGGGGCAAAAAGGGTGTGCTCTAATTGTAAGAAATGGGGAAATTTAACAAGGCCTGTTTGTTCGTACTCTTCTCTGTGACCTCTGTCTTCGGAGATAGGACGTTCCTTTCCTCCAGGTATAGGGAGGGCACCTTTCACATGAGGCTTTTATGACTTGCATTAGAGGAAGGTCAGAGAACCCTTCCCAAATTTTATGGCCGGCTTCGAGGAGTTGGGTAGAAAGAAGATGAGAGTGGCCTTCCTGCTGCTGTCATTTTGCTCAATTTCTTCCAGCTTAAAATATTCCAGGGTAGTCTGTCCTGAACCCCATCATAAGACATATTTTAAGTATAAAAAAGGAAATTTTAGAAATGGTTGCAATATCAATCAGTGATTATTCAAGTCAATTAAAGTTCAAAATGTACTTTCCATTTTCCCAACCTATGCCTTTAAAAAAATTTCTCCCAGCCTATGCTTTTAAAAAAATTATTATTATATTTTTAATGATACAGCTAACACATGTTCACTATAAAGTAAAAAATAGGTATAAACCAAAGGAGAGGAAGAAATTATCCTGAATCCCACTACCTAAATATAACTACTACTAAAACATTTTCATGTATATGCTCTGAGGATATGATTATATAGCAGCAGCTTTCTTTTTCATAAGGTCCACTTTGGATAACACTTTAATATGTACTTGCATCTGATGCTACATCATGGTTATGCTATCTTGGTCTTTATAGGATACATTTATTTTTATAGACTCTGAATACTGCACAGATGTATTCTGATTTATGGTTATTTTTCAAAATCTTGGTGAGGTATGAGGAATGAGTATTATTATTTCTTGTTTATGGAGTATTAAAAGGTAAGGAGGGTTTAAGTGGATTACTTCATGCCACAGAGTTTATCAAGGGAAAATGCTTAAATAAGATCTCAGGTTTTCTGCTTCCTAATTCAATGTGCTTTCCACTAGCCTGTTTTAATTATATTTAAATATAGATTTATATAAAAAACTTTCTTTACCAAAACTTTAGGTACTTTAGAGATAACCCATAATTCAAATAAGGCCTAAAACCCTTATGGAAAGTTGTAATGATGAAGGGAGAAAGTGGAGGAAAAGTGTCAGGGAAAGGAAAAGGGATAAGTCAGAATAGGTGCTTATAAACTTTGCCCCCTGCCTGAGTGCTACTTAAATGTGCTGAGCTTTGTGGCTTCTAAAGAATAAATACGTGTGTCATAATCTCAGAGACAGAGCAAAACGGGATATAACCTAAAGGCGTACAAGGCATAGACGACTAGTAAAAACCAGTGAAATGAGTTGGGTGTTATTAGGGAATGGTGGGGATTGTGGCAAACAACAGAGCACACTCCTTCTAAAGGGGCTCCTCAGCGCCAGTGGGAAAATGGGCCCAGTTGTGCCAAGTCCTCTGATTTTACTAAGAAACCAAACATTGGATTTTTATGTAAAATATTTTGATTAAAAAAACAAACAGTGAAGGTCACGTTAGTATGTTTGCAAGTGAAGTGTGTCTCATGGGTCTCAGTTTACTCTTGGTGTATTTGATTTTGGCTTTCAAATATTTTCAGTGGAGTTCCACTAAGAATAACAATTGATCTGGTGGGTGGAAACTTTCTTTTCACTTGCAGATATTCCTCAAGAGGGGCCTTGAAGGTGGCTTGATTCCTCCCTATTTGCAAAATACTCCCCAACCTTGTTTCTATAAAAGGCATTTCTTGTCCTTGGGGCAGCTGTCCACCCACTGTTCAAATCGTAGCTCCCATGTAGGTGTGCCCTCTCACAGGCCCCGGGCTTATGACACAGGCATGGAGGCTTCTGTTCAGTGGTTCTGAGTGTTGTCACTTGGGTCTAAGAAAACTGCTTTGCAGTATCTACCCTTGACCTGGTAACTGTTATCTGACAGCTTCCTCCTGATCTGTCATTTCTCTGTAATTCCTGCCCCTGCAGGAAACCAGAAGGTGATTTTCTAGGCACAACCATGAACTGTTATTTTTAGCTAACTGATCTAATGAACTGACCTATTGTTTCCTCCAAATACATAAATAACAAACCCTTCTCCTTAGAATGGAAAAGGATAGTCATTTTTGTAAGATTGTGTTCAGATGAGAGACATTCAAACATTTTCTGTTCTGGGGTTCTTCTAAGTTTGTTGTCACGAGAAAAACATTTCTTCCCCGAGGAACTGAATCCTGAAAGTTCAGGCCAGTAGTACCATGATCTATTTTCCATTCATGTCTTCTAATGTCCTGCAAAACACATGTAAAAATGGTACGGACTCAATCCCAAATTAGATATAAAAATGTTCAAAGGGTATTGTGCTAAGTAGATAATATAGTTGTTATATGCACATATACAATGCTAAATGGGTGCAATATTCTACAAAGTACTTTGGGAAAAATACGAAGCATAAAAACATCCTAATTTTAAACACAGACTCATGCTATTAAGAAGTTGGCCATGAGAGGGCAGCATTGTCTACACTAATCACAGAATGGCGCCTCAATTTGAACCTCACGGATATTTTTGTGAGGCTCTTCCACTGTTTTCAAAACAAGGAGTAATAATAGAAACAGCATGATTTATTATTATTTTTTTCTATTATTTTATTTTATTTTATTTTTAGTGAATTTACCAAGATGTACAGTTAATCACATAAATCAGTTTTAGAGAAATTCCTTTCCCCTATTGAGACCCCTAATTCCGCTTCCCAACTACTTTTCAAGCATGTCCCACCCCTCCACAGTGACCCACCACGTCGCTTAGACGTGGGTTTACCCCCTACCCCCCAAATCCCTAGTGATCACTCCCACCATTTGAGCACCATAGTGTTAATCAGTCAATACCAATTTGGTGGCGAGTACAAGTGGGGCCCATTCTTCGGGTCTTGTGTCACCTCACTTTGAATAATGGGCTTAAGCTTAATCCAGGATAATATAAGCGGTGCTAGCTCACTGTCAAGAAACAGCATTATTTATTATTAAATTTGTTTTTTTTAATACAAAAATCTTTAATCTGTTGGTCTAGGCAGCTATTAAGACAAGGCTCGTTATCGTTGAACAATGGCACATATTTTTTTCTTTATATTTCTTTCTTTTTTCCAGCGTGTCTTCTTCACATTCTAAACTCAGTTTCTGTAGGTTGATTATTTATTTAAAAAATCACCCTGTTCTTTTATGATTCTGGCTCGTTAGCGGGTTCCAGTGAGCCTTAGTTTCTGTATCTGTAGACTCTTAGGCAATAGCCTACTGAAGTGAGTAGAACCGGGTCAGCCGCTGTGTGGGCAGGTGCTGGTTCTGCCACTTAGAGATTTGCTTTTCCCTGTGAGTGAACTGAAGGTAATAACAGCACCTGCCTCACAGGGCTGTTGTGAGGATGCACTTGACAATGGGTTTATAAATGACCTGGCGCACAGAAAGTGCTCAATAAACATTGTGGGACCAGTGGTGGGTTATTTATTTTAATCGAATGAGTCGTGAACATTTAAACATCTAGAGAGCTCGTGTGAAAAGCTCCTGGATCTGGTGTCCTCCACACAAGTTCCTTGCCTGGCTTCTGTGGGCGCTGGAGTTGTCCCTCGCTGAGTCCTTCCAGCTCCCGCTGGCTGGTCATCGTCTTCACCTGGGGATAAATACTGCCCCATGGCCCATGAGAACAGCTGCAGGAAGGAACACTTAGAATTTTCTCTCCAGGTTGCAGAAGATGATGGTCTCTCAGTCCTAACAACTCTCTGTAGATTCTTTTATCTGAACAATCCAAAGACCTTAGCGCCGCAGTTTAATCTAATTTGTTTCCTGTGTCAGATTTCATTTTGAGGTTAAAGGCTTTGAGAGAATAGGAGAGAGCATCTCCTTTGGGAAATTTGGTTTCATTCATTCCTAGGTGGCAGGTTGAGGGGTCAGGATTGTCCAACTGGGGAGGACATCTGATGCCTGACGGTAGAACAAAAAGCCACTAGGGACAGGCTTAGGACAATACCACTGTGACATCCTCTCTCCTTTTCCCCTTTACTTCCTCAGTTTTCCTAGCCCTGAGTGTTCAGGGTTTTCTTATTTTTATTTTTAATCTTGAAAAAGAAAAAGAATTTGTGATTTATAAAGTAAGGTTTAAAAGGTTATTTCCTCCTCCCAGCAGGAATCCAGGGAGAAAACTTGGCAGTTCCCAGGAGCTCAGGGAGGAATTTAGCCAAATTCTCATTTGTCTTCCAGAACTGTGCTAAGTTACCAAAGGAAACCGCCTCTCATTTATCTAAACCCTTTGCAGTTAAATGCTCAGAGACGAATGCGCTTGTTGCAACTGCTCTCAGGGTGGCAGCAGACACTCAGAATGGAGTTTCAATTTAACTTACTGCATTTCGGCTCATTGAGAGGCAGAGCACATCCAAGGGCCTCTGCGAGAACACTTTTCAGACTATAAATCGGGGCTGGAGGAGATGCTTAATTAAATCAGTCCTGAGGTCACAGGAAGGAAAAGCAAGCCTCTCCCTCCCAGACTTGACCTGGTTCACGTAACATGGCAGCTAGAGAACTTGGAAATGTGTTAGAAGGACTACTGTAAATATACTAGGATAATGCACTTCCCTGCCAGACTGGGAAGCAAGAAATCGGATCTAGGGACAGACGATGGCTCTGACCTTCCAATTTAATTCTGTGTGCAAGAAACGCACATGTGAAGATGGCCAGGGAGGCCAAAAAGCTGTGTTTCAGATTACAGCACAAAGGCTAGACTTTCTTAAAAGAACTTATTTCCAAAGAATCCTGTTATTCGCCTGCAGGGACGTGAGAAGCCTTGAGTTGTCCTATATCAGAACTACGTATGTGAAAGGATCGATCCTTAGCTAACACCTACCAGTGCATTAAGAAGGAAACCTACATAGAGTTTGGGGACCTCAACAGGACACTAGCCAAGTGGAGTGTGCGACAAAGGGAAGCATGACTAGAGAGAAGGGAAAATGGGGGGGCGCTAGTGAGGCTGGGGCCAGCTCAGCATGCCCCGTGCAGGAAGGCCCCACATAAACTAGCCAGTCTCTCCTTTCTCACTGAATTCTCTCTGAGGTCCATGGGCTTGTGTGATCACTGTTCATGCAACATTTCTTGATAGCCTTCTCTCCAAAAATTTAAAGGTCGGATCAGGTGACAGAAAAAGAGCAGACCATAAACGTGAAATCATAGCATTTGAAGGTGTGATCTTGGTTTTTAGCTAGAAGACGAGAAGGCTGAGAAATAACTTTAACTCCATCCATCCAGCCAGTACAGGGCACTAGAACCTTGACTGTAATCATGTGGCTTGGTCTAGAGCTTGCGGGTTCCAGTGATGATAGTCATGATATGAAACAAAGAGTCAGTGCCTCGGAATCATTACCCACCCCCGTCACGTCCATAATCACATATTGATTACACTTATTTTTCATTCATAATTTTCCATGACTTGTTATTTCCCGTGGTACATCCATATCAACCCCGTTTCCCCTTTGGATCTATTTGTTAGGTGGATCGATTCCTGTTAGGACTTGAGGTTAAGTTAACAGTCGAGGGAGGAGGGCAGGAGGGCTTTGGGGGAGGCATCTCTCTACCTCTCCCGTGTCTGAGCCGGCAGACACACACCTCCCCCCTCGCCCTTCTCTCTCACTTCTTCCTCTTGGGCAGTTTCTTGTTTTCCACCTTCTTCTCCTGATTTCCTCTTCCTTACAAATTATGAAGAGCGTCTGAAGGACAAGATGAGGGTTTGTGAGAGAGGCCAAGTGTTTGCCTCATTCTAACCAGCTGCTGCATCTCCCTGTGCCCTTTCTAATGACCAGCGAATGGACAGATGAGGGGTGAGAAGAGGAAAAATGAGGACAGCAAAATCAAAAGGTGTCTGGAAGGCCTGCAGGGTGGGGTCCCAAGGCAAGAACTTAAGGTCCACTCCAGGGTGAGACGTTTGATGTGGGCAGTCATTCCCCTCTCTGGGCCTCAGATATCTCAGCTATAAAATCAGAGGACCAGACTGGATGTGCTCGAAGACTGGCTCTCGGGTTCTGTGAGTTCACGAACTAGGAAACAGCAATTTACAGTTTGAAAACCCTGTAGCACACTTATCAAGTTAATTTACTTAAAAAAAAAATACCCTTCCTGTGATCTGTATATTTATACTCCATTACCAATGCCATTATATATGAATAACTTATTAGAACCAATCAAAAAAGAAAAAGAAAAGCACCAAAGGGCAGAGTGATGAAGTAGGTGATGATACTACCAGGCTCATTCTGGGGAGTGAGTAATTTGTTTATTCCCTCTGTACTTGGGATGGCCACTAAATCTGGGCTGGAGAAACCAGTAAATATTTTTAATGTGACAAGAAAATCAAAGCATTCTATGCATTGCACACTGTTGTTACTACAAGTTTTATTTCTTTTTTTTATTATTAGTCAGAACATTTTGGGCCTGATCTGGTACAAGAGCCCCGTGCAATCCCATAAAGGGTGAGAGGCCAGGTGGAGCCATCTCTGTGCTGGGCCATCTGCTAGTAATTCCTGAGACAATGGCCAGGGCCCATCATATAGGGTGCGTGGAGCTGATTTGTTACATGATACAAGAGTATTTATTTTTATTATGGAGTTACCATATACATCTTAGACTAATCACCTAGTGGGGTTCAAAACCTCTTTAGATTCATACACATTTGCTACCAGCTAATACCGCTTACACTGTGCATCTTGAGCCACCCACTAGCAAGTTTATTCTCTTCTCTCCAGTGCATCAAGTAAAGGAAACACACACACACACAAACCATCTGCTCATCTTTGTGAAAACCTAATAAAAGTAATAGCAAAGAGAGGCAGAGTTTATTCAATTTAGTTTAGACCTGGGCAACATTAATTTCCTTGTCTCAAGACAGCCCGTATCTCAGAAGGATTTGATAAAACTCAGCAAAGGCAGAAGCAGGGCTGGTAAGGTTCACTTAGTGACTCCTATTGGCACACTGAGAGTTAAACTTAAAAAAAAAATTGAAATGCAATCCCAGCTCATGTTACCCATTAGCTGGGTATATTGACCAAACTTATAGTCAGATAATGCAAACAATAACAAAGTTATTGATTGAGGAGATGTCAGGCAAATAGGTACTTATCATGATGCTTCTGATAAGCTCGGGATCTCCCTCCTGTGGCAGCGACAGAGGCCTATTGATTTTGCAGTTGGTCATCTGTGGCTTCCAGCAGACGTGGGATCTTCAGGCTGATTCTATATGCAGGAGCTGAACTCACAGCCGAGGAACGCTGCAATTACCTAAAAGAATGCCACCCAACTCTGGTTGTGGGGAAAGGACAGGTTGACAACTCTGCATCAAAAAGAAGAGCCAGTGAGCAGAACCTGGCAGTGTCACTAGGTCGCAGAAAGCTTTGGGGGCTGTCTCCTCCATAGGGTACACATCTTTCCCCCACGAGTGCAGGATACACACAACATCAGGTCCTTAAGCAGCTGGCATTAGCACTGAGCTTCAAGCTGACCAGTAGGGGTGCGGAAGACAGATGAGACCTGCAGACCCTCCCCACTGAACACCAAATGTATCACCTCCACGGCACATCTGCTCCCCAAACCTGGCCTTCTAGTTGGCAGGGAAATCTGGCCAGACGTATTATTATTGCTTCTCCCAGCATGTGATCAGCCTCAGGCATTCATGGTTGATTGTCTAAATTTTAGATGTGAACCAGCAAAAACCCCATCTCTCTTAGCACTTTTAGTATTAGCCAATTACATGGCCATGGAGGAGCTATAATAATACTCATTATTTTTTGGATAGCCTTGAAAGAAAATGATGCTTGATGTCTGCCAAACAGACCAGGCGATTGTTTGACATTCAAATGTGTGAGGGAGAGAGGGAAGCTGGTGTGGAGGTGTGGTGTGGAGAATGAGAGGAGTAGGGGGTTATTTATTTCTTGCTTTTCCATAAATAATTCTGTAAATGATTTGCCAGTCTCATAGGTTAAGGGACAAATCGTCATTGTCAGTTCTTCTTCATGCAAAATGACACAAAAGGGTATGTGATATTTACCCAAAGATTATGTAACAGGAAGGAAGAATTCCATCCACTCCTTTCTTCCACCCATCATTCATTCAATGGATATCCTCTGACAGTCCACCATGTTCTGGGCACAGTTGCAGAGCTGGGCTGAGCAGGTGGGCAAGGCCACCTGATCCTGCTTCTGTATTGGTTTCCATCTGATGAGGGTAGAGCAGCATGGAGACAGTACACAAACACGTATATCTACTCATTGCCCTGTGTTTGGAGATTTAGGTTGTTTTCAATTTTCCTGCTCTTGTAAATAAGCAGCAGGCCTCTTTTGGAGGCCTGGAATTATTCTGTGGGAAAACCACTGTGGGTCCTAAAGGCACCGCTTTCTGAACCAGGGTGTCCAGCATTACAGATGTTGACTGTGGGACTTCTTTTTTGGAGTTTTCTTTCAAAACTTATTTTTAATATCCTCAGTCCTCTGAGGGTGAATTTAATTTGACTTTTAGAAACAGTCCAATGTCATCTGGCCTTACATGTGGTGAACATGGTGGGGATGAGTCAGCACCGTCTTTCTTCCGTAGTTGTTAAAATGTGTGACTATAACGTAACGCGACTGATTGATTTTTTAGTTTAAATTTGTTTGTTGGTGGTGGGCTAAGGTCCTAAAGGCACTCTAGAAGCGATTGCAGAGGAGGGCTTCTAAGGCGTTGTGAGCAATGGCAGCATCTGTGTTAGAGAAAAGCAGGACAGAGGAGAGAACACAGGCTATGGGGTCGGAGAGCTTGAGGTTCTCACCCCGACTTCTTCACATCCTCGCTGTGTAACTGTAGGCCAGTTACTTGACCCACTCTATGCCTCAAGTTAATCGTTTACACAATTAAGCTAATTTTACCCACTACACAGAGTCATTTTGAGGGCCCAATGACACGAAATAACTAATGGCAAAGCATCTGGTTCAGTGCGCCTGATACATGGCAGTTGTTATTATCAATAATGTATGAAGAGCTTCCTAAAAGGGATCATTTGAAGGGAACTACTTTTTTTTGTAACTATGACTTCCAACCTGTTTATAACGTAGATCAGCGCCATGCTCTGCGCAGTTGGATGCTGTTCTGGGTATAATCTGTAGGCTGCCCCAGATCTGCTCTCTGTGCTCTGCGTGGACTGTATTGGGCAGACCTTGGCTCCCTGGATTCAGACAAGGGTGGTACTGACGGGTGACCCATTGGAAGGGTGAATGGTTGGTTGGGATATCTACTCACCCAGCTTGCTTTACCAGAGGGTGAAGCTACAGCTCCTCTCTCCTGCTGCCTTCTCACCTACATCTGGGGACAGGTCTGACATTGCTACTGCCAGGGGGCCCCATCATCCTTATTGGTTTCTTTGAACTCTACCCACACCCACAAACAAGCTCTTTACTGACATTTCCTTAATTACCCTATCGGGATTCCTGATGGATCCAGTTACCATGTAGTCCTCTAGTTGATCTGTTTTTCTAAGGTGAAGATAAAAATGATTTGAGTGTGTTGATTGTGTCTGGAAGGAGAACAGAATCTTAGAAATGTGGAGCCATGCAAAAAGCAGCATTTAACAGAGATCCTGAGAGCAGCCTTCAGATGTGCATATCCCAGTGCTCAGAGTTTGCTTTCCAGGCAAATTGTTGGGTTTTGCGCTTTCCTTTTTCCTCCTGTAACGTTACACATGTCTTCATGTTAAGTGCTCGCATTGTCAGAGGAGCACTCAGAATAAGTAATGCTACTCAGTGAGTCACAAATGGAATCCATGTCAGCCGGTGTCATGAAATGGATCTATAACTGGCTTTTTGTCCCTCAATTTGAGATGATCTAATTCAATTTCTATGATTTATGGCTTGGGTGAAGACACTTTCTGGCCTCCTCCCAAACTTTCATTCTGTTTCTCTCTTACTCCCAAATTTCCTGGGATCTGAAGGAAATTCATTTCTGAAGGCAAACTTGAGCCCATCTCCACGGCATAGTGATAATCATAATGACTTTGTTTCACTATTGCTGCTAACCCCAGAGTTAGTATCGCTGAAACCAATCTGTGTGTCTGGTATTAAGAAGAGATTTCTTTTATAGGACAACCAAATTATTTTTTAAGACATTGGCTGTGCAAATCATGAGGACTGTGTTAAAGTAACAGACCGACCTCATTGCCAGCATGAACTGCTTGCTGGTTTAAAAATGAGTGTAGTGCTCGAGTGGCTAATGTAGTGGACATTGCCCAGCCTAGAACCTTCTACCAGGCTGGCGAAACATCCCCAGCTGCTGGGAGTGTTGGCTGCTAGTGTCACACAGCTTCCCTTTCTCCAAAGTCTTGCCCTGGGCCAACAGGAGACTCCTGCCCTCTACCCAGCCTACAGTAAATGCCTGACACGAGGAATACTGAAGGCAAAACTCCTTGCCCCACGTGTTCCACCTCTGCAGACACCCTTCCTCCACTCTGGATCCCCTCCTCTTCCCCAACCTTCTTCCCTCATCCCTTACAGGTACGTCCTCAATACATCTTGTGCTCTTCAGTGCCTGTTGCAGGCTCTGCTTCCAGGGATCCCAGCCCTTCTCCCTATGTTATTGTTGAAGAAATTTTAAGTGTGAGAGGCAGAGAGAAAAAGGGCTGCTCCCCTACTTGCATGTGGTTGATTCATCCCTGGCCTCTTTTCAAAATGCTCTCGGAATAAATAGATGCTGTTTTGATGACTGTATCTGAGGTGTCTGTGGACATCAACAGTTGTTTGAGTTCTGACTTTCACCAGTTGTGAGCGACTTTAAATATCCCGACCCAAAACTGTCTTGGGATAGCTAATGTCACCAAAATTTTTGAGTCACAGAAAATGTTTGCCATTTGTTCTGCTGAGAGTGTTTTGCCTGATGGTTCTTTGAGTCTTCCATTGTGGTTTGCAGTTCATTTTTGATAACTTAGAAACATGGTCTTTGTCTATGTGGTACTCCTTCTTGGAAAACGTCCTCTTATTTTCCTCTTCATACAGAAACCATGTTCCTGAAACATTTTCTGAGGGATCCTGCCCTTCCTTGGCCATTCCAGGCACTCCTGGATCCCTCTCACCTTCATTTATTATGATTCCACATAGCTACATTTAACCACATGTAAGGCACATATAGACTTTACTAACAAAAATATTTTATGGTGTAACATACATAAAGGCATAAATCTTAAGTGTGCAAGTTGATAACTTTTCACGTATACTTTTGCCTAGGAACCACCCCCCGGATCAAGATCTAGGCTGTTTCCAGAGCACCACACCCCTTCTCTGTCCGTTATCATCTACCCACTTGTAACAGGTAACCACATTCTGACTGCTAATAACATAGATTAGTTGCACCTGTTCTTGAACTTCATAGACACGGAATCACGCAGTATGTATGTTCCTTTGTGTCTGGCCTCTTTCACTCATCGTTATGCCTGTCAGATTCATCACATTGTTTGTTCTTTATACAGTAGCATTTCTTGTTTTATGTTTTTGTCCTATTATTGTGTGTATTTTTGCCCTATCTTCCCTTTTACCTTGAGTACTTTTTAAAATACAGGCTGTGTCTTTTCCGTATTTTATATTTTAGCATATTGTAGACATTAAAGAGTACTACAGGGTGACTGCTGACTGGATTCCAGTTCGTATGGTTACTTAGCAAATGTGAGCATTGGTCTTGTCTCCCTGGTTGCATTGCGTGTGTTGTTGACATAGTTGTATCTGGGGCTGAAGTATGTTTTACTGTGAAAATAAAAATAGTAATAGATATTTATAGGACCTTTATCCCAAGGATTCAGAGTGACTTTCAGCTTCTTCTTAATTTTCTTTTAGGGCTTGGCAAGAAAGGCATTGAGCTCCTTTGGCCTATGGTAAGCTAAGATGCTCTGAGAATAAGCCACTGACCCCAAGTCTTAGAGAATATTAATAGCAAAACTGAAGGTATAATCTAGTTTTAGCTCATTCTCTCTCTTGGACTCAATTCTAGGCTGCTCTCATCTCTGTGAAGTGCTTTGGGATTATTCCCATGGAAGAAGATGTGTTAGTACACCACAAATATTAGAAGTTCAAAGTTTGGGAATCCTATTATTATATGAGTTCTTGTTATTATATTGTTTCATTCTATGTGTGGAGGGTTGATGGCCTGTCTTTAAGTTAATTTTGTCCTCTACCTTTTGTGATACTTTTTATAAGTTTTACTTTTAAATCAACCAGATGTGGGAAGTTACAAATTTGCGGACATGATAATGGGAGGTGTTAATTGATGCCTTTCCACAGTAAAAGCACACGATATTTTTAGTTTCTGAGGAGCTCAATACATTGGGGACCACAATTTCAGAAAGGCCACAGACTGACCACTTTCTTACCATTAATATTATTTTGGGGGCCATAAGCTTTTATTTTTTTGCTTTCTGTGGGAGCACATTTCTGATTTATAATAAAAATGAGTGGGAAAATAGGATTCATTTGATAAAAAAGAAAGCGATGCCCAAGTTGGCCAGATAATATTTGGTTTTTATAACATGGAAATACTTTGTATTTGATTCACAAATACATGCAACTGGAAATATTCCATATAAATAACATACAACAGGCACTTTTCACATGAAGAGTTTTAAGACATGGCTGTCAGTGAAGAGCATGGACAAATTTTGAGAGAATTTGTAAAACAGTTTAAAATCAAATCTATCTTCTTGCTTGTCCCAAATTTTAATTTAATTTAATTTTATTTTTGTTTCATCTGTGGTTTTGGGCTATATTTAAAGCTCTTGATATCATCAGCATTTCATTACTTCTTTACAAATAGACTGAAATGGGAATTTCTCCCAATTTCTAGCTTTTTTCTTGTTTTTCTTAATCAACCCAAATTCATGATGGGGATAATTATAACTTTCTTTCTAACTTCTAGGGTAATTTAACAAGAAACTTAAAGAATTAAAATATGTATTAATAGCAAGTAATCCCCCAATTTTGAGAACTTTTGATTCCTTAAGCTTGTAGGGGTTGAAAGGTGTGACGTCTCTCCTCACCCATCATGAGGGTCACAGCCGACACTCCTGTGATGAAAGACAGGTTGACAAGAGAAAAGCATAACAAATTTGTTCAAGCAAAGTTTTATATTACACAGAAACCTTCAAAAATGAAGACCCAAAGTTGTAGGAAAAACTATTTTTATGTTTAGGTTCAATGAAGAATGGACAGTCATGTAGAGTTGTGATTGGACAAAAGGGTATGATCTCATGGTAATAGACTGGGGTAGGGGGAAATTCAGCAAGGCCTGTCTGTTCAGATTCTTCTTGGCCTCTCTGTGTAGCATTCCTTCCTCCTGGGAATGGGGCTGGACTCCTCTGGAATGAGGGTCTTCAAAGGAATAGGGAGGCAATGACCTTTCTAGGTTTTATGGCTTGCTTTGGGGGATAAGGATTCCATTGTCTATGAGCTGCCTTGGGGAAGAGAAATTTTGGTTTCTACAACTCGCTTCAGGGCAGAAAAAGAGGTAAGAGACAGGAGGGCAGGAATAGTCAGAAAGACGGAGCTTCTGAGGCCGTCTGACCTCTTTTAGTTCAAAGTACTCAGCGTGCCAAAGCACCATCCTTTGGGGTATCATTTTCTGAGCTCCGATATTCTCCTTTCTGAAACTTCCTCAAGAAGTTCCACAGTCCAGAAATCAGGTTGGTGGATTATCTCATAAGCCATTGAACCAGGCTCTCAATCCCAGGACTAGGTCAGTCCAATTAACCATTTAACGCCTCACTTCAGGCAATGGTGTTGCAGGTGGGTTTCCACTAAAGTTAAGCGTCTATATGGTGCAAACAATCATATTTAATAAGAGGCTTTTATATGGAAACAAAAGAAAAACAAAGGTTAATGGTTACAACAAACTATAAACTCAGTTTTCAAGGCCAAAGGGCAGCTGATTGAGACGATTTCTAGATGTTGGGCTTGAAACATCTTTATTGGAGCAGTGGCAGACAGTGGCACTCTGACAGATTTTCCTGGTTTGCAGTTTTTGTCAGGAGTTCCAGTGAACTTTCTGAGTAGTCCATACAGCGACAGGCACAAAAGTTGTGCATACATATAAGCTGTTGTGGCGATTTCTCTGAAGTCTATGGTAAGCCATCTGGCTTCAGCTTGCAGTTCTTCAGGAAAAGGACCATTTTAATTTTTAGTGACTCCAAGCCAGAAGAGTGGTGGAAAACTTGGAAATATTGGTTTGGAGAGTCACAGGTAGATATTGGAGGAAACCAGAAGAATTCAGGATCCAGCTCAGATTTCAGGTGTATAACAAATGCTCAAAAACAATGAGGTAGAATCTACTAATGGGTACGCTGTAGTTTTCTTCTGAAACATAATTTTTCTCTCTATTTCTCTTACAACCATTTCTATCAAAGATAATCAAAGTAAGACTAATTTGTTTGCAAAATAAATTTTAGTGTTGTTAAACTTAACCCGATCATTTACACAAGTTCAGCAAGAACAGTGATTGGCCATATAGGCTCTCTTTAAATTTGCTTTGCTGGAACTTTTTATAGGGAATCTCAGATAAAACTTTTAAAAGCTTCTTGGGGCTAAGAGGCCATGCAAAGGATTCACCATCAAGCTTCAGCTGAAGTACCTATAGATTTAGGTGAATTCCTCTCTGCTTGAGGTCCCCAAAATATCCTGAGATTGCTGGGCCTGCCAGGAAATGACATTCTTTACCCACCTGTAAGGCGACCATGTGAATTATGTATTCAAGGTAACAGGCCAGTTTATCCAAGGTGGGGCTTTATTAGCTCCATAAAGTCAGCCTTAGTTCCTTAAAGTTGTCTGGCCATATTTAAAAATAAGACATTCCAGTCAAAGCTTTGGTAATATAACCAGTGTTTTCAACTGTGTCCTGTTACAAGAAAAACAGATTCTCATTGAACTTATACAAATAATTATATTGCCATAAAAATAAGAATACTCACGAATAGTTTCTGAATCCTGAAGGGATCAGCTAGGGAAAAAAAGTAATTGTTTCAATTCTGTTCACAAAGGTACAGTTTACCAAATTGCTGTAAGCTGTAGATAGCTTAAGAGAAATAAAGAAGTTCCCTTAAATCTGCAAAAGAAAACATTTACAAGAAGAACCAGCAAACTTTCAAATGAAAAGCCATAAAAACATTATCCTTATCAGTTCATTCAGTCCCATGCAATGAATTCTTATTCTGCTTGATCTTGGTTAGCAGGTTCATGAAGCCATCAAGTTTCTTTATTAGAGTTCTGGAAATTCTTACCCACTCCAATGGTATGATCTCAGGGTTATCAGAAACCTGTATTCAAGAGTACTTGTCAGAGTCTTTTCCATAAATTTCCTTGAAGAAAAACAATTTTGAACTGTGGCTGATTGCAAATGCTTTCAGAGAAGAACCAAAACAATAATGATCTGTGGATGACAAAGACTTAACATGGCCATGGTTAAAAATCTCATGGGAGTTCATTATCACCAGCAATTGACAAGGAAATTTGGTTGTTTCTGTGGCATACAGCATTTTAACATAATAACCAGGCTTATTACTGATAACATTAAATTTCTAGGAATCTCACACACTTTTCCAACACTCATATCCATAACACACCCATAAAATATAACTTAAAACAGGTTTGGCATCCCTTATTATTTGACAATGCTTCCTATATAATTTAATGTGTTGAATAAGCCTAATTAGTTTACTGTCTCTCTTTTATAAGGTGAGAGATGCATCCTTTGTTTCTTCCCAGAGCCCAAATGGAAAATCCCAAAGTTAATTTGAGGTTAATAAGACCTAACTTAGAATTTGATTTTGGGAAGTTTGAGAAAAACATCAAAAGGTTTAAAACAATTACATATGGTCCCAGTTATCTAATAATATTTTATCAAAGTGTTAATAAAATATTTTAAAGGCAAATACAAAAGCTTACATAGTTGTGAACCGAAACTTAGTGCTTTTTTTTTTTTTTTTTTAATTGAGACAGGATCTTTGCTGTGTCCCACAGGCTGGAATATAGTGGTATAGTCATTACTCATTGTAATCTCGAACTCCTGGGCTCAACAATCCTCTTGCCTCAGCCTCCCAAGTAGCTAGGACTACAGGCATATGCCACCACACCCGGTTAATTTTTAATTTTTGTGTCGAGATGGGGTTTCAGTATGGCGCCCAGGCTGGTCTTGAGCTCCTGGCCTCAGGCAGTCCTCCTATCTTAGCCTCCCAAAGTACTGGGATTACAGGCTGGAGCCATCACACCCAGCCTCTTTTAATATTGGAAAGACTCACTTTTCTTAAGTAACCAAAGACCTAATAAAAGACAACATGAAGCAAAAGAATTATCCTGGGAATATGCAAAATCTTTTTTTCCTAGGTCACTTACTTAAAAGGAGAAAAAAAAAATCCCTTCACATTCTCTGACCAGTCTTCCAAGAAAACTTAGTTATTTTTACAGAGAAGACCAAATTCTGCTTTTCCACCAGTGTACTAACTCTAAAGCTACTTTTTAATAAAAGCTTTTAATAAATCCATCCAATTTCAGTCAGTTTTGACCACAAAAGATAAGGCCTTTTATAACCTTTGGAAAAATTCATTCAGCACTTTTTAAAACAAAAATGTGTCCTTCATATACCTTTCTTTATCAAATGCATCTTATTTTCCATGCATATAGAGTTATCCCTTATAATTTCTAGCAATTTAATGACATATGTCAATTATAATTTTTTAACTCTTAGTAATCTTGATTTCCAGTGAAAACTAGCAAGATTGTGAACTGTCTCATATCAGCTTTCACCATTTCTTAACTTCTAGAGATAATTTTTCATGCTTATTAACACGCCACAATCTGTTTAACCTTCCTATACTACATAAAAACACGATGCCAAAGTATGTAAATTTAAACTTATGCTTCATATTTAATGTTTCAGTATTTTAACTTACATAGAAGTGACTCAGACATTTAATAAGTTATGTATTACTTAATTTCACTTTAAGGTTTCAAGTTACCAAAAAGATATTTGAGAATATTTTTAAGTAGACATATTTTATACAACATAATAATTATTGAAAATCTTCACTTACAAATTTTATCCTACTTACATTCATCTAATTCACTCATTCTTGTCAATTATGCTTGAACTACTCATGAAAATTTTATGAGATAGTAAACAAAGCTAGCTGCTAACTTATTTATTTATTTTTTGACAAGTCAGGCAAGTATCAAAAATATCTCAGAAGCAATGAAACTAAAAAGTTAAACCTGGTTCTTCCCTCTTTCTTTTTCTCTCTATGACTGACTTGCATCAAGGAATTCAGAAATTCCTTTTTACCATGCATTGGTCATAGGTTGGATTTATAATTTTGTGACCTTAAACATCTAGCAGAGACAACACAAACCTATCTGACCAGAAAACCCAGGCAAAAATGTATGTCTGTATTATATTTAGTGATGTCAACATACAGACAGAAGCAGATCTTTCAGCGTTCATTCTAAAACCTTTAGCCATGTGCCAAGACTCACTAGCTGGGTCTGGAAAATGGGACAAGTTAAAGTTACCTGCTCAGATGGCTAAAGCCTTTCATCAATTTTTGTGGGGAAGGCTTTTAAGATTTTTCATTTGAACAAGTTCTAAATAGTTCTTTTGTCCCTGAAGTTTGTACAGGTGGCTCTCCATATCCACAGATTGTACATCCATGGATTCAACCAACTGGGAATCAAAAATATTTTTTTAGAAAAGCATCTGTACTGAACATGTACAGATTTCTTTTCCTTGTTATTATTCCCTAAACAACGGAGTATAACAACTATTTAGATAGCATTTACATTGTATTAGGTGTCATAAGTATTCGAGAGATGCTTTACAGCATATGGGAGGATGTGCATAGGTAATATGTAAATACTATGCCATTTTACATCAGGGCCTGAGCATCCATGGATTTTGGTAGGTACTAGAACCAATCCCCCATGGATACCGAGGAACACTGTATTTCCAAAAGATAATTATCAAATTCTAGAGGAGACAAGGTAGGAAGTGCAAGTTTTTCCAAGAAGGAGTTTAGGGCATGTCAATTAGGTGAGACCAGGGAAGGATTCAAAGTAGATGCTGAGGCAACATGAAATCATAGGGATTCACTACAGGACTTTACAAGCACGTACACAGATGGTCCTGAGAGAAGGTTCAGAAGCGTAACTAAAGTTAGACTACAGAAGCCTGAATCTTTCTTAACTCTAATGTTTCTTCTTAGTAACTTTTCATCCACTGACCACCAGCTGGAGGAGGTAGGGGTTTGAAGGAGAACACAGCAAGGATTCAGGAGAGCTGGATAGAAGATTGAAGGCAGCAAAGGAGGAAAGAGGGGCAGAAACAGAGGGAAAGAAGAGGTCTTGGAAGGAGCCAGCTTGGGGAAATCTTACTCTAAAAAGGCCAATAGGGTTCTATTATACATTATCCTCAGCAAAAATCATGCCAACAAAAAGGAGGCAGGCAGACAGAGAGGCTGAGCATATAGTTAGCAAGGGTTGAAGAAGAGGGGTTCTGTCAACTGAGAAGTTCCAATGGAGAGAAGCAAGAGAGGCCTTTAAAAAAATTATAGGCTGAATATCAAATTTCAATTAAGCTGACTTTTGGCCACAGAACTCTTAAAAAAAAATCATTTCAAATATCTTATTATTTCAGCAGGTACAGATAGCAAATATTCCTGAGGTTTCTTCTTCTTTTTCTTTCTTTTATTTTATTTTTTAGTTTTTATTTTTTTGAGACAGAGTCTCACTCTGTTGTCCAGACTAGAGTGCCATGGCATCAGCCTAGCTCACAGCAACCTCAGACTCCTGGGCTCAAGCGATTTTCCTGACTCAGCCTCCCCAGTAGCTGGGACTACAGGTGCACACTGCCACACCCAGCTAATGTTTTCTATTTTTTTATTGGAGATGGGGTCTCACTCTTGCTTAGGCTGGTGTTGAACTCCTGACCTCCAGGAGTTTTTATTACAATAAAAATAATAACATTTAGAAAAAGGAAATGACAAAGCTAAGAGTCTTTATGATCATCAGCTATATGACTACTGAGGACTAAGCAATTATAGGAAAGCAAGTGAGGAACAATCGCTGTTGTTATATGTATTTCCCTTACCACAGTTCCCACCTTGTGGCCCTTTATTAATTTTATAAAGGGTGGTTTCACTATCATATTTTTCCATGACTTTCCACTTTTCATCAACCTTAGTATAAAACATGCTTAGGTTTGGCCGGGCGCGGTGGCTCACGCCTGTAATCCTAGCACTCTGGGAGGCCGAGGCGGGTGGATAGCTCAAGGTCAGGAGTTCAAGACCAGCCTGAGCAAGAGCGAGACCCCGTCTCTACTATAAAATAGAAAGAAATTAA
>CAUYRT010103143.1:0-106582 GCA_963574885.1 Lepilemur ruficaudatus | reverse complement strand
TCTGCCTCTTTGGTCTCACAGAGTCCCCTATGGCTCTAACGTAACAGCACACTAGTGATGGTCTCCTGCGTCTGGGTCTCCAGCCTCCTAAACGCCCGCCAGACCCTTCCCCGGATGGTCCACCCTGTTATGTTATTCGTTCCCCACTTTGGTTTCCCTTTCTATCTCCCAAGCTAAATGTCCTATTAGTTTATCAACATATCAACATTTTTTTCTCCCTAGCCATCTGCTCCATACCTGACTTCCATGTTTTTACTAGAGGCACTACTTAAGCAGTTTGTGCTGTGATCAGGAGTAACAGGTGTGTAGTTTGCCTTTTAAAATACCATGTGAGCAGGTATAAATAGCTAAATAAACATGGAAAGAGCTATATAAAGCCTGGGCGCTGTCAGTTTGCATCCTCTGATTATAAGAATAAAGGGAAGAATTTCTGCTTATTTTATTTTATATTTTATTTTATTGTGTAGGTACTAGACCAACCCTAATCTAATTTGGGGGCTCATACCATCCTCTGCAAAGTCTCTTCAATGCCAAGGAAGATCCCAGAAGTTATGATTGATGTGCAAAGTGCCAGGACCTGGATATTTTAAGACATATTCCTTATTTGAGGACTCCTTCACCAGGACGTCCCAGTCAATGCTTGTCTGTCAGTTCTTTTAGTCCTTACATCATTTATGTTATTCTCCAGTTACCAAATGTCTCTGGAAAAACCAATAAAAAATACTGAGAATTAGGTAGGCCTGGAAGGGTGGTGATGGTGTTGGTGGTGATCAATGGTAGATGACATCATGAGAATTGCTTATCCTTAGCCGGGAGTGACACAAGTTCAGGCCAGAGCAGGGCTCTGTCACCGCCCAGGGCCCCAGGGGAGGAGCAAGGAGGACAGACTGCATAGGGAAGATCCTGTATGCTGAGGAAAGCAGCAGGCTGGCCAGCATCAGACACAGCTGTGAGGAAGCTTTCTGCTTTATGTCATTGGTATATCTCAAAATAGCTCTGGGTGTATTTATAAGAAAGAAAGTTTGAGGATATATAGGGGTTTAGATTAGGTAAATAACCATAGAAATATCACATTTTATTCAAACTAAGAAGAAATGTTGTTAATTAAACTAAGACATACCATACATTTTAAGACACATTCAAATTTCAGAGATGTCAAATTGTTTTAAAAATATAAGTCTAATAATGGATGGAATATGGTTAAAGCTGTCTATCATGAAAAAAAAAAAAAGACTGCACTAAAGAGAAATTTCTTTTCAACTCCCTGACACTTCAGGTGGGCAGCTAAGATGAAACAGAGCTATAGAAAATCTAAAATTCATGAAAGGTGACTTTCTTTAGTTGACACTGTGAGTTAACTGAATCCTTTGCATCACCTGAGATTTTTAGGCATCTTTTAATCTTAAAATATAAGATAAATTGTTTTCTTCCCCCTAGAGAGTACAAATGAAAGTATATCAGAATATAACTTTGTTCCTTGGTATTTGAAAGAATTTAGCTTTCTTAAAAAATTAAGAGAGAGTTCAACAGGAGAACTTTTTAAAGTGCAGTCCATATACTATCGGTTAGCAGCATGCTTCTATCTCCAGCTGGGACTCAATAAGAAGCTGCTCCATCAGTGGTACAGCCTGGGAAGGGTGCTGTCTCCACACCTCCTGACAAAGCAGGAATCACACCATAAGGTGATTTCCATGAATTCGACTGATTTCAAGCCAAGGTGATAGCAATTTCCCACTGGGCTGGGTTAGAGTAAGTCCTGTCACGGATCAGGTGAACACACAAGCAGTCAACAGACAAAGTCTGCTTCTAGATTCGAAACACACAAGAGTTTTTAAAGCTATTTTCCTGACGGATGTGTCTGCACCTGATTTCTATGGTCCTTGATTACAGCAGCTCTCAGAAAAAAGTCTTCCAAATGCTTCCAGTGTTAAGTTGAAATGATCTGCCTGACTCCTGGCGTTAGTGGCCTGAGTTGAGAAGAGTGCTAAGGAGATCAAAGGCTTACCTCTCTCTGTCTGGACACACTCAGGTCCAAGACAGCTCAGGAGTCTCATTTTTGAACCATTCTTGGACCAATCGCTATCTTCTTTAAAAGAAAAGTTTGGGGAGCTTTCTACCAAGAGAATGGTGAGGAGATTAGTTAATAATCCATAACTTTTCTTCCAATTGCCAGTAAAATTTAAAGGACCCTTGTTGTCACAGACACATCTTCCCCTATTAAGTCTCTTCACTAAGGAGAAAGGAGCAGCAAGTAGGGCGATGATTTGCTTTGACAACATCAAAGTAAGTGAAGAAAAAAGTTACTCTTTTTTCTCTAAGTGACACACATCATAAAATTATAATCTTGTCCTTCTTTTTGTTTTGGTGCTATAAACCCAAGAGAGATGCTTTTATTGAAAATGTAATTCCTAAATCCTTGATATCAGATATAAGATTGAAATATTTTGCTTTATGGTATTTTGCTGAGCTATGGTTTCCAGAGTCACCTAAGTATATTTTTTCTCCGAAATTCTGCTGGATAAAAATGAGGATTACAATACAACATTCAATTCTATTTTTATACAAGTGTCCTTAATGTCCCTGATGTATACTATTGCGTATTTATGTTTGAGGACTGAAAATATAAATCAAACTGAATTCTTAAGAAGACGCTTTGATCAAATTTTCATACTCTAAACCAGTAGTGATAAAACAATATAGAAACTGCACAGTTTCAACCTTCTCCTGTTTACTAATAAAAGCAGCATTTTTATGCAATCAAGCTTTTGTGTTCTGAGGTGAACATAATATAATGATTGCATTTGCATTTTCAAGTATTGATCATGTTAGCATTTTTTGCATCACACCTGTGAAATTTATACTTCGGAAAAAATTGCTTTTCGACGTGAGGAGACTCCATTCTAGTTTAGTTGTCTTAGAGTAGCATTATAGAGTTGTGGTTTAGAACACAGATAGGCTGTGGGGTCAGGAAGAACTGGACTTGAATCCTAACTTGCCACATCAGCTGTGTGATCGTAGATACATAAATTTACCTTTCTTTTCTTTCTTTCTCTCTCTCTCTCTTTTTTTTTTTTTTGAGTCCTGAAGCAGACAACTTTACTTGAATCTTTTTTTAAATTTATTTTTTATTTGTATATATTCATGGGTACAAGTACAATTTTGTAACATTGATGCATTGCATTGTAGTGAAGTGAGGGCCTTCAGTACATCTGTCACTGGAACATCACACATTGTACCCACCATGCAACTTCTCATCATACACCTCCCTCCCACCCTCTGAGTCCCCATTGTCCAAAATTCCACACTCTGCTTCCACATGTACACATTATTTAGCTCCCATTTTATAAGTGAGAGCATGTGGTATTTGTCTTTCTGTGTCTGGGTTGTTTCACTTAAGATAATGGCCTCCAGTACCATCCATGTTGCTGCAAAAGAGGCAATTTCATTCTTTTTTTTAAGGCTGAATGGTATTGCTGTGTGTATATATAGTCCATTTTCTTTATCCAGTCTTCCACTGATGGACACTTAGGTTGATTTCATATCTTTGCTAGTATGAATAGGGCTGTGATAAACATATGAGTGCAGGCATCTTTTTATGTATTGATTTCTTTTCGTTTGGGTAGATATCCACCAGTGAGATTGCTAAACTGTACTGTAGTTCTATTTTTAGTTCTTTGAGAAATCTCCATACTATTTTCCATGAATTTACATTCCCACCAACAATGTATAAGTGTTCTCTTTTCTCCACATCTTCACCAAGATCTATTATTTTTGTCTTTTTAATATTATAACCATTCTAATTGGTATAAGATGATATCTCATTGTGGTTTGAATTTGCATTTATCTGATGATTAGTGATGTCAAGCATTTTTTCATGTGCTTGTTGGTTATTTGCTTGTCTTCTTTTGAAAAATGTCTATTCATATCCTTAGCCCACTTTTGAATGAGGTTATTTGTTTATTTTGTTGTTGTTGAGTTGTTTGAGTTCCTTATAAATTCTGGATATTAGGCCCTTTTCAGATGTATAGTTTGCAAATATATTCTTGCATTTTGCAGTTTGTCTCTTTAGTCTGTTGATTATTTCATTTGCTGTGCAAAAGGTTTGTAGTTTAAGTCCCATTTGTCTATTTTTGTTGTTGCATATGATTTGAGGTGTTAGTCATGAATTCTTTGCCCAGACCAATATCCAGAATACTTTTCCCTATGTTTTCTTCTAGTGTTTTTATAGTTTAGGATCTCACATTCAAGTCTTTAATCCATCTTGAGTTGATTTTTGTATATGGTGAGAGATTGGGGGTACAGTTTCATTCTTCTGTATGTAGCAATCCAGTTTTCCCTGCATCGCTTATTGAAAATAGTGTCCTTTCCCCAGTGTGTGTTCTTGTCAACTTTGTCAAAGATCAGTTGGTTGTAAATATGTGGTTTTATTTCTGGGTTCCCAATTCTGTTCCATTGATCTATGTCTCTATTTTTATGCCAATACCATGATGTTCTGGTTACTATACATTTGTAGTATAATTTGAAGTCAAGCAATGTGATGCCTCCAGCTCTGTTCTTTTTGCTTATGGTTGCTTTGGCTGTTTGGCTCTTTTTTGTTCTATATGAAATTTAGAATTTTTTTTCCTAATTCTGTGAAAAATGACACTGGCATTTTAATGGGATTGCATTGAACCTGTAGATCACTTTGAGCAGAAAGATCATTTTAATGACATTAATTATTTTGGTTCATGAGCATGGTAAGTTTTTCCATTTGTTTGTGACATCTACAATTTCTTTCATCAGTATTTTGTGGTTATCATTGTAGAGATCTTTTACTTCTTTGGTTAAATATATTCCTAGATTTTTTTTTGTAGCTATCATATATGGGCTTGCCTTCTTGATTTGGCTCTTAGCTAGATCATTATAGGTGTATGAAAGCGCTACTGATTTCTATATATTTTTCTGAAGTTCCTCTTTGTATTGATTTCTAGCTTTATTGTGCTATAGCCTGATAAGGTTCTTGATATGATTTTGATTTTTAAAAATTTGTTAAGCTTTATTTTGTGACCTGATATGTGGTCTATCTTGGAAAATGTTCCATGTGCCAGTAAAAAGAATGTATATTCTGTAGTTGTTGAGAGGAAAGTTCTGTAAATATCTTTAAGTCCATTGGTCTAAAGTCTAATGTTTCTTCGTTGATTTTTCTGTCTTAATTATCTGTCTAGTGCCTGATTGGGATATTAAAGTCCCCCACTGTTATTGTATTGCTGTCTTTCTGTTTCTTTAGGTCTAGTAATATTTGTTTTCTGAATCTGGGTGTTCCAACATTAGATGCAAATATATTTAGAATTGCTATATCTTTTTGCTAAATTGACCCCTTTATCATTATATAATGACCAATTTTGTCTTTTTTACTGTTTTTTATTTAAAGTCTATTTTATCTGATGTAAGTATAGCTATTCCTGTTTGATTTTGGTTTCTATTTGCATGGAATATCTTTTTCTACCCCTTTACTTTCATGCTATATGTGTCTTTATGAGTAAGATGAGTTCCTTAAAAGCAGCATATAATTGGATCATGTTTTGTTTTGTTTTCTATCCATTTTGCCAATCTTTTAATCGAAGTATTTAACCCATTTATGTTCAAGATTAATATTGATATGTGAGGCTTTATTCTTGTCATATTGTTCATTGTCTTTTAGTTGTTTTATAAATCATTTTTTCTTTCTTTTCCTCTTTTTATCTTTGTGATTTGATGAAATTCTGTCATATTGGCATTTGATTCCATTCTCTTCCTCCTTTGTGTGATTTTTTTTATAAGGCCTGTGAATTTTATGTTTTCATGTGTTTTCATAATGGTGAATATAGACCTTTTTTTTTTCCCATGTTGAAGACCCTTTTGAGCATTTCCTATATGGCCAGTCTAGTGGTGACAAATTCCCTCAACATTTGCTTGTCTAGGAAAGACTTTATTTCTCCTTCATTTATGAGACTTATTCTGAAAGGATATAATAATCTTGGCTGACAGTTTTTCTTCTTCAGCACTTTGAAAATACCGTTCCATTCTCTTCTGGTCTGCAAGGTTTCTACTAAGAAGTCTGCTGTTAGTATGGTGGGATTTACTTTATAGGTGACTAAACACTTTTCTTTTGCTAATTAAAAAACATTTTTGTTTTCATTTTGACTTTAGACATTCTGAATACAAACGTGCAATTGTAAAATCCTTTCTGCAGTTTATTTGCCTGGGGATCATTGGATGTCCTGTATCTGGATGTCTAATTTTCTTGCTAGACTTGGGAAATTTTCATCAATCTTTTCCTTAAACAGGCTTTCTAAACTTTTTTATCTTTCTTCCCCTTTAAGAATACTGTTAATTCATAAGTTCAGTCTCTTTATGTAGTCCCAGACATCTTGAAGGCTTTGTTCATTTTTTTTTATTTTTTTCTTATTTTTGTCTTACTGAATTATTTCAAAAAACCTGTCTTCAAGTTCTGAGATTCTTTCTTCTTCTTAGTCTAGTCTATTATTAAAGTTTTCAAATGTATTTCATATTTCCTTCAATGAATTTTTTAGTTCCAGGGTTTTTTTTTTCTTAAGATATCTATCTCCTTGGTAAATTTTTTATTCATAACCTGAATTGATTTTCTGATTTCTTTGTATTTGTTTCAGATTTCTCTTGCATCTCATTGAGCTCCTTTAAAATCAATATTTTGAGTTCTTTATCTGGCATTTTGAGGAATTTTTTTTAAATTGGGATCCATTGCTGGACAATTGTTGTGGTCTTTTGGTGGTATCATATTTCCTTGTTTTTTCATATTTGTGGTGTCCTTCCATTAATATCTGTGCATCTGGTGTAGCAGTCACTTCTTCTAATTTTTTGAAATTGCTTTTGTAGGGAAGAATTTTTTCCTGAATATGTATATATATTGTTGGTTGACTAGGACACTTTGGCTTTTATGTTGGGTGCCTACGGTAGTGTGATCTTTGTATGACTTTTTCAGCCATACACAGGGTCAGTGGTATCTATGATTTCTTGGGTGGCTTAGGGAATAGTTATTAGTTGAGGCATGGTGAAGTTTTACTGGGGACTTGGATGCCAACTGAGCCAGTCTTTGGGCCCCAGTAATGGTAGCCATGGAGTAAGTATGCCTAGAGTAAGTATGCCTGACCCAGAGCAGCTTATGCTGGCACCAGTATTAGTGAGTCCTGAAAGGTTAATTCTTGGACCTCCAGATGGCTGACTCAGAAGCTAGTAGTGGGAACAGTGGGATGGGTGTGTGAGTGAGTTCTCAGACCCCTGGACAGCTGGCATGATGTGGGAGTTGGCAGTAGATGTTGTGGGGCAACGCACTGGGACCCAAGGAGTCTGTGTTGATGTTGCTGGTAGCTACAATGGGTTGGAGAGGCTAATCACCAATCCCACAGCTGCCCATAGCAGGGTGGTAGGTATTTTCCTAAGTGTGCTTAGGAGGGCTTGGTATCCCCTGTCTCTCTACAGCTGTATAGCAGTTGCAGCCACATCACCTTGAACTCAGCCCAAGGGCAGGGTGCAGCCCAGTGTTAAACTTTCATAGTGGCACTGGGTATGGTCATGTGACTGGAGAGGGTGGGGCTCCTGTCATGTGAGCAGTATGTGCAAGAAGCTATGGGGAATGTGGTTCACTTGAGTCTCAGGCTCAAGCAGCCTATTAGAGGGTGATGGGTATTGTCCTGGGTATGCATAGAAGAATTGGTTTTCCTGTTCCTCATTGGCCAGGGAGTGGCTGCTGCCATGTCAACCCAAACTCAACCTGAGGATGGAGTGCAGCCCAGTGCATTAAACTCTTAAAATGGTGACTTGGGCCTACAACCAGGGAGGGAATGACCCCTCCTAGGCAAGCAGTGTAGACAAGAAGCTATGAGGAGGGCAGTCTGCTTGCATCTCATATTCAACAGCAGCCCACAGTATGGAGGTGGGGACATTCCCAGGGGTGCATGGGAATGCCTGTTCTTCCCTCTCCTTCTTCAGAGCAGTGCAGTGGCAGCGGGTGTGTCTGTAGATCCCCAGTATCTAGGTTTTCAGAATGGCGTCCAGCTTAAGCTGCTCTAGGCTCAGATACTTGTGGGATTCTGCATGGGTTCTCTTTGTGGAGCAACAACTCCATGCAATCTTCAGGCATCTCCCTGTATTAGGCCTGGGGCCCATGTGGATTGAGGCGTTCTCCGATAGCCAAGATTGTAGTAGCACATTTTGGAGTGTGTAGCCCTGGGGATTTTTGTTTTACTGTTGTCTCATGTCCAGGAGCTTCTCTCAGCTCTCAACCAGACCCAAGCTGGGCAAGCTGCCTTGAACCCTCTCCTTACTTACTTTTCACGCTTCCCCACACTCTTCTGACAGATCCTAGAGTTCTCTTCTAGACAGTATGTTCAAAACGTTAGTATCTACTTACTATTCTGGTTCCTCTCTGTGGAGGAAGCACATTCTACCTGCATCTAGTCAGCCATCTTGATCCCTTCTCAAAGTAACCTTTCTTAACCTCAGTTTTCCCATCTTTGGAATGGAGCTGGTAGTAATGCTTAATTATAGAATGGTTTGGTGATTAGATGAAATAATGCATATAATGTACTTAGCCCAGAAATATGAACTCAATAATATTAATTGCCATGAGTTTGTGATATTGGTGCTGCTGACAGGATTATCATAATGTAACTACTAAAAAAGAAAGTCAGACTGGTTGTCTCTGACTTGTGGATGG
Source organism: Lepilemur ruficaudatus (assembly GCA_963574885.1). Lineage (NCBI taxonomy): Eukaryota > Metazoa > Chordata > Mammalia > Primates > Lepilemuridae > Lepilemur > Lepilemur ruficaudatus. Next base: position 97,869 of record CAUYRT010103143.1, on the reverse strand, counting down.
AAGGCTTTGGAGACATAAACCCATGGAAGGAAATGGTCTACAGTTTGGGAGAAAAGAGATAGATGGGAGGAGGTTTTTTGTATATACAGACTTAGATTTATTTGCTTTGTACCATCAGAGCAAAAGAGTTTTCCTGTAAAGTAAGGAGGATAGAAGGAAAGAGACTACTGTTCCCAGATAATGCTCTGAAAAAAAGACTAAGGGAGACAGAACCTTAGTTATAGAGTTCTCAGTCTCAATACCCACCATAGGACCCTGTATGCAAAAGTCACCCAGGGGCTTATAGGCTATACCACCTTTGACAATGTATTTTTTTAGCAGGCAATATTTTCTTTTTTCTCATTTGCAAAAAACTACATAAATTGTTACCCTTTCAGCAAACCTGGCCTCATTTGGGAGGACTAGGGTTGTTGGTGATTTTGAGCCCTACTCTATTTTCTCAAGTATAAAAATAAGATAAGTCAGTCATAAAAACTCTTTATTTTTGGGGTCTCTTAAATCTTAGGAGTGTCATAGACTACTTTGAAAATTTGATGAAGTTTAAATTCTTCTCTTTCCCCAGGAAAAAATGCAACATACAACTCTAAATACAATTTTGTGTATCATTATGGAAGGCACAGATTCTGCTAAAGCACATCCAAGAGACTCTGGGTTAAAAGCCCCTGATATGGTTATTTCCTATTTCCCTTAGTGTACTATTTTAAATACTATCACTTTATATTTTCAGGATTGGGAGGCAGGTGGAATGAGTTAACATTGTGAATACCTGTTTTTGTCCTTGCCTAAAATTGGTCTAGACTTGCTTAAGGGGATAGGTATATGGGATTTGCCAGGAAAGGTGAAAATATCTTCTGACTAGGCTAGAATGTCAGGTGGACTTGATAATCAGCTTTGCAAGGATTTCTCAGACCTCATTTCACCAACACATCTCCTGGCTTACTCAGATGCATCCATCCTGGCCTCATTGAAAATACTCTAACATGCCAAGCACACTCCAGCCTCATGGCCTTTGCCCTTGCTGTGCCCTCTGCCTGGAAAGCTCTTTCTCTGAACAACTCCTATACATAATTCAGTTCCCTGCTTGAATATCACCTTCTCAGTGAGAAATTCTCTGGCCATTCTGTCTAAAAGAGTGCCCAATCACTTTCCATGTTTTTCCTGGCTTTAGTATTATTTTTCACTGAACTTATCACCACCAGACAGTATGTTATACTATATCTATTTGTTCATTTTTTTTGCTATTCTACTGCAGTGCTCTCCTGACCCACAGTCTGCAAGCAGCCAAAATCTTCTCCTCACTGTTCCCAAATAGTCTATGTAGCTTCATGTTTCATTTTCGTATTTCACAGAATATTTCCTCACCCTCCAGCTATAACTGCACCATCCCATAATACTTTTTCCACTGGGAAAAATTCTACTCATATTTGAAGGTCCACTTCTTGAGATGTCTCTCCTTCTTAGCTTTCCTTGAGTTCTTCCCCAGCCCGTTGCCATAGCAGAAATCAGTTGAAATTTTGTTTTCTTCCATACTTTTGTAAGTAGTATTAAAATAAAATACAATGCATCACATGGTGTCATAATAACCTGCACACGTTTCTGTCTGCCCCGCCAGGCTAGGGGCTTCCCAAGGGCAGGAGCTGAGTCTTCTTTGTCTTTGGGGCTCCTGTGCCTTGCACTGAATCTGGCCCATCATAGGCCATAGAGAGAGGGTGGCCTTGGATGGAACTGGAAAACTGACAGGGTCTTCAGGCAGAAACGTGAAAGAAGAGCAATCTAGACAGAGTGAACAACACAGGTGAAGAAAGTGAGATTTGGAATAAATGACTTGTGTAAGCTTGCTGCTGGGACTAGAGGGTTTATTAGGGGTAGTGTCAGATGGAGTGGCTAAAGAGGTAAGTGGGGTGCATCTCATCAAGAGCACCACCCTAAAGAGTTTGAAGTTTACCCTGAAAGCTGTGAGGGGATTGGGGATGAAGGGAGGAGAACCATGACTGATTTGCATTTCAGGAAGGTTAACCTCAGAATAGTGCTAAGACAATTAAATATTTTTGATATCATAGGCTGCATGGCACTTAAAAATAGCAAGAAAAGTATACATAGTATTGAAAAAGGAGTTGGAGTTCAATTGTCAAGAAAGGGTAAAAGCAAGATTCATTGTGAGTAAACTTTAATATGGTTACCCATCTGCTGCTATTTGAAAGCTGACACTAAAGATCAAAAGAAGTGATGAAATACCCTAATTCAAACCTTACCCTCATCTCCCTTTTTTCCAAGGTTGTTTCAGTGTGGTTGCAAAGCCCTTTTCCAATGCTGTTTTCCTACCATGTGCTTGGCTGTCCCCCTCACTTAGGCAGCCTGAGGGAGGTCTGAGATCACCCCACCAGAGGTCTGTGCCCTCAGGACTGGTCCCCAGACACTTGCTACTGGGAACAGTGAGCATTTTTCCCCCCTGGATTGAGGTTCTGGTCTTCCCAATTGGTACCCATTCTCAGAAACATGCAGATGGTCCATAAATAATAGATCTCTGTGGGATTTGTATAGATTCCTTAATCTGTCTACTTCTCTAAAACTCTTCTTTCTAAACTGCACACCTAAATTCCACCTCTGCCCTGCCAAAGCCCCTTCAGAGACAGAAAAGCAGCCACTTGCAAGGAACCACTGTTTTTGTGATAATACTAAAGCTTACAGAATAATAATGTCATAGAATTTCCACAGCAAATCTCCAGGTAGCACTTTAGAACACCCTTGGGTTCCATATTTTAATTTTATCACAATGGATTTCTTAGAAGTTATTTTATACTTAGACAAAATAGAGATACTCTATGCTGTTTCTGGCCCATGCTGATGTAGCATTTTTGAAAGCTTGAGAATCCAAATGCTATGGGAGAGCTGGGATTCATTTCTCCCCCTTGGGGAAAAGCTGTATCATAGCTCTTGCCCAGGCATTGTGTGCCCTGATCCTTTATGACTACCAAAGCTGCATCTCTTCATCATGTGTAGCCTAAAGGGGCCAGGAGAAAGGGAGGTCGGGAGATAGCAATGCCAAGGAAGATACACTATCTCTGGCATGGAAAGATTTGTTTTATGGTGTTGTCTCCATCAGAAAGCCATGTTATCCATGGGGAAAAAGAAAACATCAAAAGAAAGAGACTCTTTCAAGCAAAATTATTCCCCACATGCCATACTGGGTGACTATGCATGAATTTAGGAGGGTTTTTTGTTTTTTGTTTTTCTGAGAATTGGTATAAGGTATAAAGAAATCTAGAGATCAATTAAATTAATTAGCAACCTATGGACAGGAGTTCTAGTTATCAAATCAGACAGGCTCCTTGTCTTCTTGGCTCTTTTTATTTTCCTTTGGCAGTGGTGCATGCATTACCCCATATTTCAAACTGTAAAGCACTGTGTTGGGTTCCACTTATTCATGATTTGTGTTCTTTCAGCCTTGCCTATCTTTTAGTTCAGTCGTTCCCACAGCGATCTGAACCCTTCCCCTGCCTCTTCCTACTGGGCTCCTGCCAGGCTCACACGGGGACATCCTGACAGTATGAAGCATCAGGACTATGCCACATGCCTTCTGCTTCTTAGGAGGCCCTTGGCAGGGGCCCCATGTGCGTGTACAACCTGGAAATGCCTATGGGTAAGCCCTGAACCAGTGGGGGGCAGGGGCCAAGACTTAGGTGCAACCCTCTTTCTTCTCTACACATTTACTTCTGAGACATATTACATATGGCCCCTTGGACTGTCCCCAGGATCCAGCAACCAGATGCCCAGAGATGGAGGCAGCTCCATAATGTAGCTTTGCATTTGCTCCCCCTCCTTTCCTGTTTTTCTTCTCCATCCCTCACTCTTGCTCCCGGGACCACACTCTTTATAAATAAGATGACCCTAAGTTGTCCTGGTTTGCCCATGGTAGTGCCTGTTTAAATTGTTGTCATGACATAATTATTAATAGCTTCTCCTTTTACTCTCAAAATTATCCCAATTGGATGATCAATTATATGGTCTGTGAAATTATCTGCTCTATATTTTAACTTCAGAAAACTTCAGGCAGGTAAAATCTACGCATGCAAAATGGATCCAGATTGTGAATGATGACAAAATTGTGCAATGGAGAGAAGGTACTGAATGCCTGCCATGAGCCAGGCAGGCACTACCATATGCACTTAGGATGGAATAGTGAACAATGCAAAGATTTCCTGCCAGATGCTTACATGCTAGTAGGAGAAAACATGCAACGATAAATGTGATAAATAATTATATTTTATAGAATGTTTAAAACTTATTGGAGTGGGGAGGAGAACAGGAGAAACAATATATTGAAAGTAACAAAGGGGCTTATTGCAATTCCAAATAGGATGGTCAGAATAGGTCTCATTGAGAGGGTGACATGTGAGCAAAGACTTAAAGGAAATGAGGGAATTGGCTTTGGAGTGAGAGGAGAGGGTCACTCCAGGCAGAGGAAATAGCCAATAATGTAAAGACCCTGGGGGCATGTTCAAGAAACAACAAGAGGCCAGCATGGCTGGACTTAAATGAGCAAGTGTGATGCAGCAGACAGGTTTGAGAGGCAATGTGGGAGAGTCTGTTCCTGAATGATTTATTCACTGCCATCAGATTAAGACCTTGTGGTGATTGACCCAAGCCTGCATTTCTAAGACCATTACTGGCAAGAGAGGTAAAAATGAATGAATAAATAAAACCACTCTAATGTCATATGTGGCTTTTGTGTCTCAGGACCTACTCTTGGAGCTGAAGCTAAACCCTCAAACCACAGTGCTGGGAAGGGTGGAATGGCTGGTGGGTCCCAACCACAATTTCCTCTACAGTGATTAAACCTTGAGAAAGATTCCCTGCACAGTCTCTAAAGTGTGAGTCCTATTCTGGCCAAATAGCTTCTCTGTATTAGGCTGTTATACCACTGGCTATCATCAAACATTTTTAAACCACAGAGTTTCTAGAAGAAAGGGAGAAAAGGCATAGAAGATGTAGATGGTTGAGGAAATACATAAGGAAGAACTCACCGGTAGAAGCTAGTTGTTTCTGAGTAGGATGTTGAACCCACCTCTGTGGAAGTCCACAGAGGTAGGTGCTCTGCCTACATGGCTTAGGGAGGCCCTGAGGGGATATCTCTGACAGTAGCTCCATGGCTCTCTAAATTCCTCCCGCTTTTGTCTTTTGGTGCCTAGAGTCTAGGGGTGGTGGTTCAGAAGAATTACAGAAACCAGCTTTGTTTTTGCTGCCAACATATTCACTGCTGTCTTTTAGATGTTAGCTTAAATAGGCTCTAAAATGTGAGAGTTTAGAGATGGTCTAGTGCTAATCCAATGCCCATGGATTTCAAATATGAAAACTGAGCTCAGAAAAGGGCAGTGACTGGCCCAAATGTACACTCTTGGGGATTCATTTCCTACCCTCTTAATCTAGTACTATATCTATAACAACACTAAACTCACTGTTATTTGATTTTTTTTAAAAAAAGGTGTCTATTATTGCAGATTCACTGAAACCTGGATATAAACATCAAGAATAATCTTAAAGTTATTTGGATGATGGCAGATGACTCCTGTAGACAGAAGGGATTATGTCAGACTCAAGTCATCAAGGTTGATGAGGTGGTTATTAACTACTTAAAAGCCAGACAGAGGACATGAAAAAATGTGTAGGATATATATGCCATTATGAAATGGAAATAAATAAAAATAAATGAAAGTGAACTTCTACCAAGTAACACTATAATAGCAATGCACACTAGACTTTGAGACAGAAAACTTGGGTTTTTGGTGTCAAGTCTGTCATTTCTGTATGACCTTGAGTTAAGGCATTTTACCTCTCCAAACTGCAATGTACTCATCTGTAAATGGGGGTAGTTAGGATAAACTCATAGAGTTTTTGTGAAAATTAAGTTAGAAGTAGATGAAAATACTTTGTAACCTTGAAAGCTCCTTACAAATGAAAGGTACTATTATTTCTAAGTGTAGACTGACAGACGTTGCTCTGGTGTAGGTAGAAAGGTGTTATGGTCCTTATTAACTTAAGTTGGAGACAAAACAAGTTATTGCAAATAGTTTATTATTGAAACCTCTGAATCTGATGACATGATAATTTATAAAGTAATCCATGTGGTTCAAAGACATTTGGGGAGGTGTGTTTCTATAACACTTGCAGTTCCCTCCCTGAGAGGTTTTAAGATGTGGTCTCACCTGTCTTACCTGAGGAGCCACTGGTGAGACCTGGATGTCTACTCTGATCAAGTCTGGGAAGAGGGAACAGAACCTGTACCAATGAGACAAAACATATGCTGGCCAGTGGGGTTTGGAGGGGTTTCTGACCAACAACAAAGGCTCATTTGGTTGGGCAAGAGAAACTATAGTCTCACAACTAAAAGGCCTGGCCACCATTTTTGTAGAAGCCTACAGGCTGGTGCCACAGGAAACTTCTTTATTCTTGGAAGCAGTGTATAAAATGGTTAAGAATGTGGGTTCTGGAATCAGATCACTTCAATTCTAATTCGGATCCTATTAAGGTTTAGTGGTGTAACCTTGTGCAAGTGATTTAGTTTTCTCACTGTAAAATGAGAATAATAATAGCCCTAAGGTTTATTGTGAGGATTAGCTGAAATAATTCATCAAAGGCTTTTAGACCAGTACCTGGCATATAATAAGTAAACTGTCAGTGTTCCTATCACACTCATTCAAGTAGGTTTCTTTCTCTACATATAAAAATAATATACGAATACAATATGTTTTTAGCCATATTATTACTTCTTGTATTTGAATATTTAGTGTGGAAAAAAAAAGAAAGAAAGATTGATCCTGAGGCTAAATTTTAAAATTTCTCTTTCAACCAAAAAAGGAAAAGTAACTAAGAAGACTATTTTTTAGAAGTACACGGAATTAGCTCAGCATGGCTTTTTGTTAGGCTGACAATTGATCATATGATGACAACTATCTTTTGCTTCTGTTTTCCCTCCTGTTGACCTTAGTTCTGAAATACGTTTTTGGAGAACATAGACTTTATTTTCTGAGAATTTTAGCTGGGACACACCACCTCTTCCACCAAGCCCTCTGTGTGCCTCTCTCTGTAAGCCTGTCAAAGAGGAATCCAAAGTAAAAACCTTTCCAGGAGAGGGACACTGTGTGTCAAGAAACCGCCAAATACAGCCTCAACTAGAAGGGTTTATAGCAAGCAACACCAGGGCTGAGAGTTCAGTCCCTCTTTCTACCAAGGGCTCAGGGCTAGGATTCTTGGAGGTAAAGACTGAAAATCTCTCCCTTTTACCCTAACAGGGCTCTCGACCTATGTAAATAATTTTCACACCTTCCTCATACACTGCAGGATGCTTTTCCTGTGCAAGGGCTTTCTATGTAAAGACAGTCAGAAATGCCTGGTGTGTTTTCACACAGATCAGCATCGTGGGGCTAGGAGCATTGGGTTTGTGGTTATACTAGTTAGCTAAATGTAGAGCATCATTTTTGAAGAATAGAAAAATCCTCTGCCTACATTCTACAATCAACTAGTGTGAATAAAAGGAGAAATAAAAGGCTGTTGCTGTCTCTATGTTGGCTAGTTGAGGTTTTTAAAGAAAAATCCACTGGACAAAAACAGAATGGGAAAATGAAAATAAGGAAGGAAAGAATGAAAGAAGGAAGGAAGGAAGGAAGGAAGGCGAAGACCTTCAGGAATCTTGGATGATATGGGTAAGAGGAAAAGCATTTGTATCCTGCATGGAAACCCCCCTGAGAATCAAAGGACAGCACATCATCCCAGAACATTCCCAGAGGGCCACCCTGTCACCTTCCCCTGAACCATAGTAAGCTCTACTCTGGGGAGTGATTCACATCATTGCCCTTCATTATGGAGCTAGTGACTTGGAGATGTGGCTTTCAGTGAAGAATTACAAAGTATGACTTTGCTCAAATTCTGGGTAAGCAGAAGCAAGTGAGCCTTAAGTGACACCAAGAGTTTTTCCTGAGCATAACCATGACTACGGCAACCTCCACTGCCTTACCTGTGGGCTCCCAGTTGTAAAATAAGATAAGTCACTCTGTGTACATTCTAACTTAACCATTTTGCCAAAAATCTCTGTAATATGCAATGCTCTTAAGTACAGTCATGTGTCTATTAACATTACGAGTACATTCTGAGAAATGTATCGTGAGGCAATTTTGTCACTGTGCAAACATCACAGGGTGCACTTATACAAACCTAGATGATATAGGCTACTTCACCTCTAGACTATATGGTGTGGCCCATTGCTCCCAGGCTACAAGCTATACGGCATGTTACTCTACTGACTGCTTTAGGCAGTTGTAACACAGTGGCAAGAGTGTGTATCTAGACATATCTAAACAGAAAAGGTACAGTAAAAACGTGGTATAAAAGATTAAAAAAAATGGTACAATGTGCTTGTATTTTAAACTAAGTGTTATTACAAAAGAGTCAAAAGATTTTTAAAAATTTAAGTTTATAAAGTAAAATAGCTAGTACTCTGAGATAAATTTATTATTAAAGAAAGAAAATTAAAAAAATAAATTTAGTGAAGCCTAAGTGTACAATGTGTATAAAGTCTACAGTAGTGTAACGGTAATGTCCTAGGCCTTCGCAGTCATTCATCATTCACTCACTAACTTACCCAGGGCAACTTCTAGTCCTGAAGACAATAATGTACACTGGGGAAAAGAATCCCTATTCAATAAATGATAGTGGGACAACTGGATAGCCACAAGCAGAATATTGAAACAGGATCCATACCTCTCACCACTCACAAAAATTAATTCAGGATGGATAAAAGAATTAAATGTAAGGCATGAAGCCATAAGAACTCTAGAAGAAAATGTTGGTAGAACTCTTCTAGATATTGGCCTAGGCAAAGAATTTATGAAGAAGACCCTAATGGCAATCACAGCAACAACAAAAGTAAGTAAGTAAGTGGGACTTGATTAAATTAAAAATCTTCTGCACAGCCAAGGAAATAATCAAGACAGCAAATAGACAACCTATAGAATGGGAGAAAATATTCACAAGCTATACATCTAATAAAGGACTAATAACCAGAATCTATATAGAACTCAAGAAAATCAGCAAGAAAAAAAATCAAACAGCCCCATTAAAAAGTGGGCAAAAGACATGAACAGAAGCTTTTCAAGATAGACAAATTGCCAATAAACATATGAAAAAATGCTCAATGTCACTAACTATCAGGGAAATGCAAATTAAAGCCACAAGGTGATATTACCTTACCGGAGTTAGAATGGCTTCTATTAACAAGTTCAAAAACAACAGATGCTGACGTGGATGCAGAGAGAAAGCAACACTTACACACTGTTGGTGGGAACACAAATTAGTACAATCTCTATGGAAAACAATATGGAGATTCCTGAAAAAGCTAAAAGTAGACCTACAATTTGATCCAGCAATCCTACCACTGGGTATTTACCCAAAGGAAAAGGAATCTTTTTATCAAAAAAAGATACTTGCACTCAAATTTTTTTTGCAGCACAATTCACAATTTCAAAGATGTGGAATCAACCCAAATGCCTATCAATTCATCAGTGGATTAAGAAAATGTGGTATATGTATACTATGGAATACTACTCAGCCATGACGAAGGATGATTTAATGCCTTTTGCAACAACATGGATAGAACTGGAGACCATTATTATAAGTGAAGTATTGCAAGAATGGAAAAACAAACACCACATATACTCACTATTAAGTGAGCACACATGTGCATAGAGGGAAGTATAACTCAATGGAAATCAACCAGGGGGAGGGGGGAGGAGGGAATGGGTGCTAACCTACTTAATGGGTACAATGAACAACATCTTTGTGACAGGAATACTTACAACCCTGACTCAAGCATTACAAAAGCAATCCTTGTAACCAAAAACATTTGTACCACAGTAATACTTTGACATAAAAAAATTATGAACAATTACATATGAACACAGATGTGTATATATGTGTTTTTGTGTGTTATGGGTCTGTCAAAATCATCACGTAAGTTCTGTCTCTATAGAATATTATTTTCTAAAAGTAGAGAATATGGAGGTCCAGAGAAGTTCAGTAATCTTTGTGAACTTTCCCTGTAGGTACTGCCTCCTGAACATTATTCAGTGCTCCCGACACCAGCGCTCTGATAGTTCACTGATCCTTGCTACCTGTCAAGTAAAAGAATGGCTGAATTCTCTAATCTCTGAGTCACATTGATTGGGTTAAAATTTATTGGGGGTACTTATTGTTCTGGTCAGTCTTTAAAATCCAGGAGATAAAAAATAATCTGATCCAATTAAAAGGATGTTTCTCCTCTACTGTGAGAAATTAGCATCTTTTCTTTGTTCCAATTTTCCAGGAAGTTTTGCAATATATTCCAGCCCTGGGCCAGTTTATGGCTTTCTTGGTACTTAATTGATTTTAACTGGCAGATAGGTCATGCTCAGAAATTCTTCCTCTCTAGGCAAAGAGTTAATAAGCACCTATCCCTTCTGTCTCAATTCTAGTGTAATTCTTTCCATAAGTTATAAAAATGAGAAGATACAAAAGAAATAACACAATGTTATTTCTTACCACATTTACAGATTTACAGTGATATATATATGCATCTTTATCCCCAAAGATCCCTAAATATTTCTTATTTTAATTTATTCTCATATAGACTTACTACCTAATTGATATTTTCACTCTAATGTTTTCTGTCTGTATTTGATGACATCTCCCTCCATCCTTTAGAAGTACCAAAGTAGGTACTTCAAAGGGTTTTTGTTTTGTTTTGTTTTGTTTTTTGAGACAGAGTCTCACTTTGTTGCCTGGGCTAGAGTGCCATGGCGTCAGCCTAGCTCACAGCAACCTCAAACTCCTGGGTTCAAGCGATCCTTCTGCCTGAGCCTCCCGAGTAGCTGGGACTACAGGCATGTGCCACCATGCCCGGCTAATTTTTTCTCTATATATTTAGTTGACCAATTAATTTCTTTCTATTATTAGTAGAGACGGGGTTTCGCTCTTGCTCAGGCTGGTTTTGAACTCCTGACCTTGAGCAATCCGCCGGCCTTGGTCTCCCAGAGTGCTAGGATTACAGGCCTGAGCCACCGCGCCCGGCTGGAAAAGGTTTTTAAGGTAAGCTTTTACTCACCATATTTTCCATATTATTTTCTATCTCTAGTTGAATGTGAATGAATTATTTTAAATTAACTTCTAAACTATTTGTTAACAATGATATCACTGTCAAATGACTTGTTTTCACATGAAACAATTATAAGTTAATGCCTCTTTCATCTCAGTACTATTGGGTACATCTTTCTTTCTTTAGAAGTGATTGCTAATACATAATAGCAGCCACACCTGCTTATGCTACTGAAGTTATTAGTCACTGCATTTGATGCTTCAGAAGAAAGATAAGATTAAGGTTGAATTTGTCTGCCCAACAAAAGAATAGGTTCCAGAAAACAACTTGACTGTAACATTTCATAGAATCATCACAGAGACCCTTAGAGTAAGAAATTTTTGTCAAATTGGTCTATATTATCAAAACTGTTTGTGTTTTGAGACCTTGAAAATTTGTGTTGCTGTGTAAAGGACTCCTAAATTATCTACTTGATATGAAAATTATTAAAAGAATATCCCTAGAGTCCTGACTACACACAGCCCTGAAGGTTTATTTCCTGGTCCACAGTAGGAGAGAAATAAATCCCCAAATCCTAAGGAAATATTTGGGATTTTTGAATCTTCATGTTAGGGTTACAATTTTGGATTTAAAATCTGATTTTCCCTAATTTCTTTTTTTGACAGCTTTTACTTTTACATTTCCATTATATATTTGTCAAAACATCACTGAATTAGGAAAGAAATGAAGATATGAAAGGGATGGTGAGCAGTGAAAGGATGGTAGAGTCAATGAATTGGGGGTCCCAATCGAAATATCATTGAAGTCAGGCCACTACAGGGTATACTCAGGAAAAAAGAACCGGAAGCTTGTAATTGAGATTACGGACAGGTTGCAGATATTGGTAATGACAAAGTTTGGCATATGACCATGGGGGAGTGAGGGACTGAGACAGAGTAGAGGGCAAGGTCATTGGAGATAAACCAGAATATCATCTCCATGTGTATAAAAATTACCAAGAATTAAGATTGAAGTAGTGTTGAAGAAGTGACAGTGAGTGTGGTAGTAATAACCTCTGAGGAGTGAATGGGATGACTGGGATTGGTAGATGATTATAACAAGCGGGAATTCTGGTCTGAGCAGGAATTCTGGCAAGAGCCTCAGTGTTGCTCGGGGCTTAAAAATCAGGGGAGGAGGGTCAATGATCTGGAAAGAAATGAGGAGTAAGGAAGCTACCTACCTCAGCTCTAGGTGCATTTGTAGGTAGAGTGTGAAAAGAAAAATAGCTTCCATTTGTTAAAGCTTCAGGGGGCCAGTGTCTTCAGGGTATTGCCAGGTTTCAGTTAGAACAAAGAGGTAGTGGGAATGCTGGGAGAAGAGGTTAAAGATAAAGGGGATGTTAATGTATTCCAGAGAGTGCAGGGGAAAGGTCTGGGGATCCGGGAGGGGTGAGAGATGGAGTTAGACTAGGGAATGTGCAGAGCTAAAGAGGACGGGGATGGTGTGCTCTCCTACACAGTGGCACAGTGATGGGCTCCTTCATTTTAATAGAATAGCATTTCTGGGCCAATACTCAGTTCAGGGCACTCAGAAGTCTTTGTGCAGCTCTGCTGGTTACCTTGACACAGGATTCTTGGGCCAGTCTAGCGATTTGGGAGCTGAAAAGACCCAGGACACAAAAGGAGGCCAGCCCATCGCACTCTGCCTCCAGGGGTTTTTGCTATTGTTCACTGACTCTTTTATTCATTCAGTACACCTTATTGGCTCCCATTATGTGCTGTATATTATACTAAGTGTTGGGAGTTATGCCACTCACACCCCTACTCTCAGTATACTCATATTAAGACATGTAAATATCTGATTGCAATATGACATGATAGTTGTAATTTTAAAGCTATGTTCTAAGTTCTACGCAATCAAAGGAGAGAATGAGCAACTAGTAGGGATCAGCTTCCCAGAGGAAATGATGTTGATACTTCGAGCTTTAAAGGATAAATAGGAATATGTTAGTCATAACAGTGTGGTGGGACTATTTCTGACAAAGAAATGACATATTTATTTTAAAGTTGAGAAAACATAAAAGCATGCCTTGTGGGGAGCAGCAAGTAGTTCAGAGAACTTGGAGTGGAGCAAATATCAGAGGAGTGGGAGGAGATGAGCCCAGAGAGGCACTCAGAGGCCAGTTCACAAAGAATCTGGTGTCACATGCCGAGGAGCTTTCAGTTAGTCCTTGTGAAAAAGGATTCATGCACGTAGTCATATTTGTTCTCTAGAGAGAGCATTGACTACAGCATGAAGGAGGAATTTGAGAAGGTTGTGACTTGAGGTGAGGAGTTCAGCGGAAATATTCACTCAATTTGTTTGCTCAACCTGTTTATTCAGTGATATTTGTGCCCCAAGCACTGTTTGAGGTGCTAGAGATAAGGCAGTGAACAAGGCAGAGAAAACCCTTGTCCTCGTTGAGTTACACTCTGGTGTAAATAAGAAAGATACCAGTTCATGGTAAGTGATATGAAGAAGAATACAGCTTGATGGTGTTAGCCTGGGGATGAGGATTCTGTCAGACAAATGGTCACAGAGCTTCTGTCTGAGGAGGTGTGTTGAGCAGAGCGCTAAACGTGGTGAGGGAACCCATCATGTGAAGATGTGGGGAGGGCGTCCCAGAGAGAGGGAAGACAGCAAGCACGGATGTGCTGAGAGGGACAGAGCTTAGAGAGTTCAAGAAGAGCATGGAGGCCAGTGTGGCTGGAGTGGAGTGAGCCAGGGAAAGCACTAGGAGAGAGGGTGGGAGACTCCAGTGGACAGGGCCAAACATGTAGGCTACCAAGATGGTTTTAAATTTAGGTCTAAGTGGGAGGGGTGTCAAAAGGGCTTTTGAGAGTGGAGTGACTTGCATTTTTAAAAGTTCACTCTGGTGGTGTGAGGGGCAGGCATGGAGGAGGGGGCTCAAACTAGGCAGAAGCATGCTGAATGGAAAGCAAGACTGAATTTAAGGGCAAAATCACCAACACTTGGTGATGAACTGGATACATGGAGAAGAATTTATGATGGCTTCCCAGTTTCTGGCATGGTGTGTAGAAGAAGAAGAGCAGATTTAGGGTAAAAGATAGAATTTAGTTTCCTTCAGTAATTGACTTTAGTTTAGTTTAGACTTTTTATATGTATTTTATATACTAATGAAACATACAGATAGAATTTATTAAAAACAATTGGTATATGGATCTGAAGCTTGGTGGGAAGTAAAGAATAAAAATATAGGTTTCTCAATTTGGAGGTTAGAGGAGGTCTAATGAGTAATAACCCTTCATTTCCACCTGAGTTCTGAATCAACCAAAAAATAAAAGAGAAACAGAGAAAAGATCAAACTGTTACAGCTCACAAAGGAAAGTATGGCTCATCTGTTCAGACAGATAGGCATTGTAATGCTGAGCGTCATAACTACCCACTGGGTGACAAATAAACCACCACAAACCAACAGATAACACAATACTGAGACAAGGTGGGAAGCTTTGAGTCAAGCATATGCAGTGCATTCTTTCCACATTTACCAAGTTAATAACTTACTTGACCAACCAAAGGGTTGAGTGAGTGAGAAGAGGGAAAGAGACCAGGAGGGTTTTACACATGGGGACAATTCTGCGTGGAAGGAACATCAAGAGTGGGGAGAAGCATTCTCCCTACCTGTCAATCCTCAATGAAATCAGGCAAATTGAGGGCACAGACAGTGAGGAGCAGACAGGAAGCCTGAAACAGGAGCTGAGTGGCACTGGCCACTCCAGGAGGGGTGAGTTGGGAACGGTTCGGTGGAGTGAAGGTGAGGAAGAGCTCAAGAGGAATAAATTCTGCCATTTAAGTGAGTAAACTTAATTCTGCCTGTCACTCCAAGAGCTCTTTCAGTGTGATGATTTTGTGTTCATAAAATTTTGACTTCATGAATATCAGTGTTTTCAAAGCATTTCATATTCATTTATGATTAATATTAACCACTTAGAAAACTGTAAGATAAATAGTATTTTACTGTGATCTTATAGAGGAGGCAATCAGAAGCCAGAGAACTTGAGTAACTTAACCAAGGTCACTTAGCTTAGGAGAAAGTCTGGACCTGAATCCAGGATTCTGATGGCAAGCCCGCAGGCAGCACTCTCTCTATGTACACAGTTGGAAAAATATATGTGGGAGACCTTCTTTTGATTCCATTAGTGTTTAAAAGAAGGATGACCAACATGGTCATCTGCTATGCTAACAGGATATTAGTATCCTATCAGTATCTGAGAAGCTATGGCTTTTCAGATACTAATAGGACAATTAAAAAGAAAACATAAGATTTTCTATGCTTTGTAAGAGTGAAATAATTGTAGTAAGTTTTTCATGTATTTGACATTCAATTGGTGTTATTCTAACTCTGATATGATTGGGCTTTTTTTGGACTCTTTGTTATAGGGAAAAATTCAAAGATGAGGTAAAAGTCAAAAAATATGTAACAAAACATATTTTGCATCAGTGCTAAGTTGTGATTTGTATAACAATTTCACCTACTTGTTCAAAAATAACATTCAACATAAGAAAGCTAAACCTCAAATTTTTTTTTTCTCAAAAGTGTACTTGCCCCTAGTCGGCAGCAGGACACCCTCCAACATTCCTTAGGCCTTAATTAAATAAGGGCAGGAGAGAGCATCGGGTTTGGGTTTAGGATAAATATCCCCGCTTGAACAGAAGATGTTGCTTTAATGACTTGGAATATGTCCAGAAAGCTCAGACTGGCTAGCAGGCAAATATGACAGCTACTGGATCTTGCAGCAATAACATTCTAACCAATTAAAAGCTGAGCTAGAAATAATGGTTTGTCACTGAGTGGTGTTTCAGAAACCAATTGGTCCAGATTAACCAGAGGATTAACTTTTCCAGCTGAATTTAAAGGTCACAGGAAGCTGACTTTAATGAAAGAGAAAGGCATTCAATAAGAAGGGGAAACTCACATATAGAAATTGGGTTAATAGATCTTGCTATATTATTTATAGACAACTAACCAAATTTCTGTCTGATTTTATGGCAGGAGTTCATGGTCAATGATAAATGTGTTTATTATGAAAAAATTAAATGAGCAATCAGGTACTTCTGAAGGATTGCTCTAATGAACAGCACATAGATGGGCTTCCAGCATCCACAAGTGTGTTCATTTCTAAAAAGGATTCTTAGCAGATAAATCCAGCCTACTTTTGACTGATACTTAACTCTAATGGAATCAAAGTCAAGTTAATGATTTGACCTCTGACTCGTGGGGGCACCTGAGATCAGCTGTTCAGATGGCACTTGCATAGATAGATGGGACCATGCCAGCAGTCCACTCTTATCAGGGCCGCTGAAACAGGTGTATGAAGGAGAATTCAGCACTACTTGCCAAGCTTTCACCCACTGTATCAGTGATGACTTTTCCACTTCTTTAATATTCACATGAGTGAATCTGCAGTAAGCTACCCCCACAGAATTCAACTGTGGGAAACGGTGCCCGTCAGCCCCTCATACACATAGTGGAAGTAGCTTGCTATGGGTGGAAGAATCTTGGGATAGTGTGGGTAAGCATTAAGTGATTACACTTATTTCCTGTACCTAGCACAATGCCTGGCACATAGTGAGTTTTAATAAACATTTTTCCAGAGAAGGGAGGAGGAATTGAAGAGAGAGGAAGAGAGAGGAAGCTTGGTCTGAGAGAAGCAAGGTATTGCCACTGACAGTAAGAAATTGGAATGGCCAAACAACCCAGTCAACTTAAGTTGAGTTAAATGAACTGGCTTTTGAAATGAAGAGTAACCTTGTGTGCAGGATGTTACAGAAGTACGCTCCCCCAATTGGTTAAAGGAAGCTTTTTGACCCTTCTTTGTGACATGTGTCAATAGCTCCCTGCTTGATCCCACCCAAGCCAAGCAGGGATTATACTGGGTCTATCAACAGACACCCAGGGAGCCATCAATTTCCTGGACACTCCCCTCTGCTTGGTTGGCTCAATGTTCAGTCCACCTGGAATGTTCTCCGAAACGGGACTGAGCACTCAACAAAAGCTCCTTATGGATGGAAACTACATTTTGTGCCTAAATTCAGGTGTAGTTTTCAATCAGAGTGCACTGGTTTGGCTGTACTGACTTCAAGAAATTAATTTTTTTTTTTTAACAATCAGTGGTAAATAAATGGCTTTTGCCACGAGCACTGACCACCCTGCTCATACCCAGTGCTTTGGCACCTACCTTGCCTCCTTGGCCCCCCCCTTGCCAACCAGCAGCGCAAGGATTAATGCCTGACCCAGAAGGGGACCTCCAGGATTCTGAACCATGGCTGTAGCCTAGGGGTCAGTTGCTGCATAGTTTGAATGTTTCTCCTGCCTACCTCTGTGCTATGCTCTTATCAGTCACTCCACAAATGTTTCTGTGTCTCTTCCTTGTTCATTCAGTCCAGAGAGGTTACCATACTGACTCCTATTTATTGGCCGGCACAGTGGCTCACGTCTGTAATCCTAGCACTCTGGGAGGCCGAGGGGGGAGGATCGCTCAAGGTCAGGAGTTCGAAGCCCATTTATTAGAAGCACGTCAGTATACTACTTGCAGCTGTTAGTGAAGTGTGTGGTTAACATCTTTGGTCTGTATACACCAAGACTGGGCCCATATATCCCTAAGTGAAGCTTAGAGGTTACACTTATTTGGCTTATTTAAATGTGAAGGCAGTCAAACTAGTTTTTTTCATGTAAAATGCACTTTGCTGACTGAATATTTAAATTGGCTAGTTAGGGGGACTGAATTAACCAGATAGTTGACAATGTCACTTTGTTGTAGGTATAATCTTACTATTAGCATTTTATAGAAAGAAACACAAGCATTTTAAACATTCTAAGCATTAGCAAAATTCCTTTGTCAATAGTTCATTTTTCTAAGCTATCGATTTAAGTTTTCTTTCCTTGTAAATCAGTTTTACAGTTTTACATTTCTTACAACTGTAAATCAGTTGTAAGAAATAAATGTGGCCAAATTAATTGACAAGTGCCCATATTTTATACCCATGGTAAAAAGCCCCCATCCTTCCAGTAAAACTTCATTTCAAACTAAAGTTATCATGTATCGTGGCAGAATGAGGTGAGCTCAGCAGTGTCTGTTCAGACTCAGCTGAGCTGTAGTTGATAGGTTTTGCCAAAAGGACATTCAGCAAATGCTGATTGGGTCCTATTATGAGCCGTGCACTCTTTTGGCTGTATGGATTCAGCAATGAGCAAAACAAAATCCTTTCCCTCCTGGGGCTTAAAATAATCCTAAACAACTGTGCTGTTTACTAAAAAAGAATCAGAAATTCCTTAAACATTTTGGGGATCCTAAAAAAGATTCTGCTAAATTATTTTTATCTTAGCTTTTATTAATTCTACTGTTCATGCTTTTCCATTCTCCATTATATTCTGGTTGGCAATGAGTAAACCTGGAAAGAAGAAAAAAAAATCTCAGAAGGATCCTTCTGGTTATAATTACTGTTTATTTACGCTACAAATGCATTAGATGTAATCCTGGAAAAAAGTTAATAAACTGCTTCCCTGTACATGTTTCACAAAAGGAGCACCTTATTTGTTGGCTTTGGGAAAATCCACAGGGCTTAGAAGGATGTCTCCATTTCAGAACTGTGCTGCACTGTGCTGAGTCAACCCTCATACTGGCACCTCTGAATGGAAAGCTCTTCCTTGCACATCTCCATTTGTGGATGTTCTATCGTCCTGGTCATTTGCAGACAACCTCCTTTGCTACATACTTTCTTGAAAAAAATTGACGATGTTATGGCTGTCTTATATTGTTCAGCTGCTATAACAAATTACCATAGATTAGGTAGTATATAAGCAACAAAGTTTATTTCTCACAATTCTGGAAGCTGAGAAGTCCAAGATCAAGGTGCCAGCAGATTTGGTGTCTGGTGAGGGCCCGCTTCCTTATAGACAGCACCTTCTTGCTGTATCCTCACATGGTAGGGTGGAAGACAAGGTAGCTTTCTTGTACCTCATTTATAAGGGCGCTGATCTTAAATCCCATTCATGAGGCTCCGCTCTTATGATTTAATCACCTCTCAAAGGCCCTACCTCCTAATGTCATCACTTGGACATTAGGTTTCAACTCATGAATTTTGGGGAAACACAAACATTCAAACCACAGCAACAGCCCTGTGAAGACCAGCCCTTCTTTCAAAGGCTTGCTCAAGCATTGCTTGCTCTAGGAACCCTTCTCAGATTCCTGAGGTGGAGCTCATCTCTCTTTCTTCTCTCCCATGGCTCATATTTTGTTCTTCCTACAGCCTACTGTCAATTAGGGCTCTTTGTGTATGTGTCTGCCACTTCCCCTAAAGTATGAGCTCCTAGAGGACAAAGGCTGTATTTTAATCATTTTGTATTTCCCAGAGTGCCTAGCATAGTGGCTTACACTTCATAAATGCTTATTGAATTGAACAGAATAAAGTAAGTTAGTGTCAGTGCAATCCTTTATTGCTGACTTGAAAAGATGGAAAGGGGAAAAATTGGGTTAAGCTGAACCATACTCATGTTTGCAATATACTATATCAGACATAAGGATTGTTCAATATATTTGTTTCAAGTTCCTTATAGAACATTCCTTCGATTCATAGATATACTGTATATTGGAGTGCTGAAGTGAATTACACATGAGGCTCCTTGTCTAGTGTATATGGAATCTACAGAATTGCCTACTTTTTGTGGGACCCCCAAAATGAGAGAAATAGAGCCCATGAAACTTTTTTTGAAATCCACTGGAGAGGAATAAAATACAAAAAGGTAATCATGCAGCAGCAGCAGCAACCAGGCTCCCTAAGTTGTGTCAAACTGCCTGACTAGTTAGAGCCGTGTTCAGGGTGTCTCCCCCGCCTGCGTCTCTAACTCTCCCTCTCTCCCTGTGCTGCCTGGGGAAGCTTGCTCTCATTAAAAGGGATGAGAACCTAGCCACATCATTATATTCACTTAAGGCAGAGTTTAGCTGGTCAGTTTTTGCCACTGTCAGTATTAACTGCCACTTTGGGATTTTGAGCCCTTATTGGCATCGTGGTTTGGGTTGGGATTTTTATTTGTCTTACTTTGAAATTTACATGTCTTCAAAACAACTAAAATTCACAAGAACAAACTAATTAATGGATTCCATTTTTGACAGCTACAAGAAGACGGATGAGAAAGTAACATGCTTCTGGCAGCGTGTTATCAATTGGGAGGCAACAGTGCATTCCCTCTATGTGGAACAGTGAGCTGGAACCGACACTGACAGATGACACGGCCCTTTGACAGTGACGCCTGTACGAGCTGACAGCTCCACTTGCAGTCAGTCAAGTCCACGCTTTGCAGTGAAATTTTAACAGGCTTGATTTGCAGAATATGCTTTGCCTACTTCTCAGCTTGTAGTAGAAGTGGATAAAAATTTCAAAGCATTCACATTAAAAGTGGATTCTAGGATCTGTTATCCAACCTTCTTTTCCCCTCAAAGCTAATAGTAATAATAGTGAATAAAGCATAATCTTAGGGGAAAACCTGTAGGACATCTAGGAAAGGGACAATTATTCCCTGAAAACTGGGTTTTCTAAAAAGCAATGCAATTCATATCTTAGTCAAACTCTCTTAGGAAGGACGAGATACCAAATTTCTCAAGGTAATTGTAATTTAATCATAAAATACGTGTGTGTGTGTGTGTGTGTGTGTATGTACACAAATCATGGTAAAGGTGACTGACTGATTTAATTATGCTTTTAAAACATATTAAAGGTAAGAAAAAACTGCTTCTAAATATTAGAAAATAAGTTTCTTAAAAAGAATCATTCTTGCTCATTCACTTCCAGGTTTTAGGTCATGCTTTTCATTTTACCTTTTTACAATCTGTTCTCTTTGAACAAGACATGTGCATAAAGCTGATTTCCTGTGTGACTTTTGTAAAGTTACTATTCTGTGTTTCAATTCCTTCACCTATAAAATGTAGCTGATCACCCTGTCACCACCAACATTCCTTAGAGGCTCAGAGCAAGAAATAAGGGCATCAGGGGTTGCAACTAGTGACTGGAAGGCCAAATTGGACTGGCAGGGGTGCTGTGAATTTTTGCATTTGAATGCCCCTAGGCTGGGCAGGCACCTCCAGTTTACATAGCCTCTGCTCCCTGTCTAACATGGTGTCTCTTTGCATGTTTATGTTACTTGCCTGGGCCCTGAAGGCAATTCAGTTTGTGACCAAGGCATCATCAACCAATGTATTCTCACTACTCTTCAGGAACGCATAATAATTCTAACATTGTTGGTTTCAAAAGAATCAACATAAATGGAAGAAATAAATAGAATTTAATATGGAGATAGGCAAATACAAATGAAGTAGACATATGATTACAAAGAACAGCTAAAGTAAAAAAGTAATGTTGACCTAATATTCTTACCCTTAAGAACTAGCACTGAGCCACACACCCTGTAACAGTCCTAACTAGTCCTTCCCTGTCCTTCCCCCTACTCCTCTCCCAATAAACCAATACATAACAGAGAGCTGAGACTAGTAATATTATCGCAAGCAAAGATAAATGACTCACTTGTTACTTGGGTTATCTAGACAATTAAGATAACTGGCCCAATTGCTATGGTTTGAATGTGTGTCCTCTTTAAAACTCATGTTGAAATTTAATTGCTATTGTAACAGTACTAAGAGGTAGGACCTTCAAGAGGTGAGTAGGCCATGCGGGCTCCAGCCTCATAAGCGGGATTGGTGCCTTTGTAACAGGGTGAGTTTGGCCCCCTCTGACCACATACCCCTGCCCTCTCTTGCCCTCTCACCTTCCACCATCAGAAAACACAGCAAGGAGGCCCTGGCAAGATGCCAGCACCTTGATGCTGGACTTCCCAACCTCCAGAACTGTGAGCTGATAAATCTCTGTTTATTATAAATTTCCCAGTCTCATGTGTTGTGTTATAGCAACACAAAACAGATTAAGACACTGACCTTCATATATCTATAATTATGAATGACTAAAGAAAGTGACAGGGAGGCATATGCAGGAGAGATTAGGTTTTGAAATGTCTTGAAGGAGAAAACGATTTGTGGATAGGTGGAGAAAAGAAAGAAGCCATTTTACACAGAAAGAATCCTTTATGCAAAGGTTCAGAGATGAGAAAGACTTAAGTTATCACCGCTAGAATGGAGCTCATGCAGTTCATAATGAGGAAAAGATAAGGCTGGGTTCTCTGGATTAACTACGTATACAAAGTATTACAGCATGCCAATTTGTAAGGAAACACAATTCACAGACTGCATACAAAAGGCAAGTAAAATATAATGACCTTCCATTTGTTTTATGGTAATTGGACATTTATTTCATAAAGTAAGTACTGCTATTATACCATGACCTGTGATAAAAAGGAAAACTTCTCAGTTTACATTTCACCCATCATAACCTTGAATATTAAAATAAACTTACATGCTTCATTAACTAGAAAATAATTCCCTTCCATGCTTTGAATTTGCCTAGGGTGTGGTTCTCAGTGAGGACAAGTTCAATTGATATGCTTGAAGAATTCTAATTAAGAAACAAGGTAATTCAAAAGGTATGACATTTAATGTATTACTAGCATCTTTTTAATGCATGCTTTCATTCCATCCTTCAATTTCTTGAAACTCCATATATTTTTTGAGGTTTATGATTTCTATATCAATTAAACCTTATTGGCCAACCCCTTACCCTGTAGATAAAAATTATTATCGGCTGATAGAAGATATTTGATTAGTGCCTAGTATGCTTAGAATAATGTATCAATGCGTATTTGTTGGATATCTATGTGCTAGGTGCCTTGGTGGTATTCAAAAGAGTTGTTAGACATAATCCTTTTCCTCTAATGAAGCAAATTATTTAATTGCAACATATTTAATAAAATCTATAAATCTATAAAAATAGATTTCCTCATCAAATTAATGCTTCTTTCAAGGTTTTTCCTTTTCTGGAAAGTCTGAAAAATCAGTTTTTATTGGCAAAGCCCTTGACCAATTATGAGATTGAAAAACACAAAATAATTATACCGTAATATCAAATATTCAGATTACATAAGAGTTTTAAATAGGATGGTCCATTGCAAGAAATTATAAGAAAAATTTCCATTGTAGATGGAAAAATGAGGGACCTAAAATTCAAATAAATAACTCTAGTCAGGTAGCAGAGACTATCCAAGTCAGACAGGACTCCCACAAGCTCAGGGCATCCAGGACTCTTGTCAGATCTCTCACTGCCATTGCTGTGGCCTCCAGACAATAGCATACCTTTAGGGGAACTGAAAGCCTGTTTGGAGGGACAGCCACAACTCAACACCACATTATATGGAAGTGAGAAAATGAAGCCAGTGAGGAAATACATGGTGAGTTGGGTTATCTTCCAAAGTGTGACTGGATTCCCCATCCCAGCCTTTTTTAACTGGGATGAGAAATGGTCTTTGTTAGAGCATCACTCTGAGCATGTAAATGTTCCAGACAGGATTACAGATGGCAAAGAAGTAATAGCTCCTGGATTGAATGAGTTCCATGTTCAAAACATTAATCTCAAAATTAATTAAAAACTCTTTCTGATTATTTCTATATAACTAAATCAAGTTATCTGTATTATGAATTTTAAGGGAAATAGTGTGGAATGATGTCAGTTGGCGTATTTCTCTTTATTCATAAGTTAAAACTGAAAAATGGGACAAAAACTTTTATCAGATATTAAATGACAATTTTACTTAATAAGAATTTCTTCATAACATATATAGCTAGTAATAGGTATACTACAAATAGTCTTTGTCAAAACCTGTTAAATTCATTTGTTGTTTTTTTCCTTACTAAACATAATTTTTGGGCTCAGTTGCTTCAGTGTTCACCTTGCCACATCTATGGGACTCCACCAAATGGATTTTATAGGAGCCAGGAAAACAGACATCAACACAGAGTCTGCTGAGGCTACAGGTTTCTTCCCTTGTCCTCTTCTTTTCTTCATTCGTTTAATAAATATTTACTATGTGTTGCACTGTGCTCCATGCTGAAGACACAGTGATGGACAGCAAAGTGCATGGTCACTGCCTCCTGGAGCTTGCAGTCTCAGCAGAGGCAACTGCACAAGCAATTCCAATACAATAGAGAGGAAACACAGGAAGGGAACCCAACCCAAGGGCCTGGGAAGACATCCTGGAGGAAATGACACTTAAGCAGACACCTTAAGTATAAAAGGGACTTAGCCAGTAAAGAGGTGGAATGTGCTCCTGGCAGATGGTACAGCATATGCCAAGGCCCATAGGCAAAAGCATGTGAAAGAAATTCAGCATGGCTGGAATATCAGACACTAATGAGGGAATGGTGGAGATGACTGAAGCTAGACTGGTAGGCAGTGGCTTGATCATGTGAAGCCTTATAAACCATGCTAAGACTTTATTCTTAGAGCAATAACAGGGAGAGCACTCTAAAAACTTCTGTTTGCGGTACACATATGTTATCTGTACTCCCCTTGATATCATGGGCAAGGAAAGGGAGGGGGACATAATTTCTTCTATTGGCAAATGTGGTATTGTCCTCTGGATGTCATTATGCTCTCTCTCTCTCTCTCTCTCTCTCTCTCTCTCTCTCTCTCTCTGTGTGTGTGTGTGTGTGCGCATGTGTGCTGGCAGAAAAGAATTTCCCATCTATCCAGGGTTCTCTCTCCCCCAGAATGGTCTTCCATAGGCTTGTTTGTCTTCTTCAGTCCTGCAACCCCCCTTTCTAAAGTGTCTTCACTAACTAAAAACATATATATTTTAAGTGCCTACTATTTCCAGTCATTGTGCTAAGCAGGGGGACTAGAATGGTGGACAGAAACACACTCTGCCTGTTCAGCTAGAATTTACAACTTTGTGACAGTTTCCTAAAGAAAACACTAAATAAGCAAATAAATATTTCCCCAGTGATAAAGAAGTAAAAGTTTAAAAGCATAGAGCAACTTTTTTTTTCTAAAAAGAACACTTGAGAGAATACAGATCTGGATTGAAAGGAATTATTGGCTCATGTTTAAGCCCTGTTGACATGATGATAAATAAATATTTAGGCAAGTTATAAACTGATGTGTGAAGGCCACAGCAGTATCTTAACTTCCCCATCCCCTCTCCCTGCTTCACTCAGAAATGTTTTGTGAAAATGCTTCAAACTGCTGTAGTATACTGTCACACCAAAGGCAGGTTTCCAGGAAAAAAAAAAAAAAACTGTGGCAGCAGCTTCTCTGCCACCACAGAGATGAATGTTTTTCTGTTATTTATATCCTATAGCATGTGACTCCATGGCATGCCTGGAGCTGTTAGAGAGCAGGGAAGAATAGGGCACTTTCGCCAAGGAGAACACGCTAGAGGGGATTAAAACGCACGGCTACAAAAGGAGGAGACATGAAGCTGGGAGAAAATAAAATGCATGCAGGTTTTCTCAGGATCCAGTGAAGAGCTGTATTAATTAAACCTCACTGGTGAAATTCACATCCCACAGGTGATATGTATTACGAGCTAATATAATGGGAGGTTGGCTCCAAGCTTATGAGAATTAGTCAGTGAGTATTTATTGACCGCCATTGTACTAGATGGCATAGGGAGATATGAAAGAACAGAAATCCAACAAGGATGTCAGAGAGTTTTGCTTTATCATAACTCCATGCTACTCATTCCAACTCTCTGGTGGGGAAGAGCTCCTGATCCCTGGGTTGGAGGCACTGACACCTAGGAAAACACTCAGGGTCAGGCACTCTCCCCTGTGGTTTCTCCTATGCCACTCTGGGACTTTCTCACATTGGCCAAACCTTTAGAGAGTTGAGAAGGACACTTCTAGAATGAGGCTGCAGATGCGGTGATATGGACATTCTTTAGCTGGGGAACTCTTGGGATGGAGTTTCCATTTGCTGGAGGCTCATCTGGCCAATAGAAGTGCTGGAAAAAATTTTTTATTGAATTGAAAGTGAGTTTGGGGCAATGTTTCAAAACCTAGCTATCCATCAGAATCCCTGAGGGGCTTTAAAAAATATGCATTCATGGCTTATTACCAGACCTACTGAATGATTTGGAAGCTTCGGGGTACCAGAATCCTAATTTGTCGAAAGGTTTCCAGGATGAGTCTTATGCAGCCCCTACTTTGAATGTATTTGGGAAAGACTAAACGGCAATCCCTACTCGGAATGTGGTGTTTAATACTAATCAGTTTACCTTATGCGTTTCAGTTCAATGCAACAGTGATAATTTAAACATCAACCAAGTGCTATTTGGGATCCATCAATAAACATGATTGGAAGTTATTTTTCTTAATGTAGATTTACAATGATAATCATTAAGCTGTATTGAGCCCTTCACAAACATTCTCTTATTTAACAGTTACAACAGCCGTATGAGGTAGATACCATTATTATCCCATTCTGCCGCTGGAGATGCTGAGGCTTAGGCAGCTTAAATATCTTGACTAAGTCATGTCAGGATCTGAATCTAGGTAGGCATAACTTAAGAGCCTGGGCTTTGAACCTCTCTTCCTACTGAGCTTGTCTGTACATTTAATAATAAAGATGAGCCTTAGAAAGAAATACTTTGTAATACATTGTTTTAAACAACTGGGAAAAACGGTTAGCTTTCTGGGTAAAATGTTTTAAGTGGGCTACTTGATTAAAGAGTTTTTTTAAAGTTAAATTAGTGAATGAGCAATGTGTAATCTCTGCTCAAAGGTAAGAATCCAAATTTATAATATTGCTGAATCAAATATTTATGAGTATGAGTAGACAGTTACTTATTTACACAGGTAGATGTGAATATAGCCAAATATATTAATAGATGCCTAATTTTTTTCCCCTTAATCAAACATCTCCTAGAATTCCTACTTTGATATATTTTCAGTGATTTGTATTTACATCAATGCTGTGGTGTTTATGCACTTCAAGGTTGGCAGATTTTAAGGTATTTTCTAAGTTTGCATGTGTCCAATAAAAGCAAATAACAAAATGACCTTGATGCCAATACCATACTTTATTGAGTCATGGGAAATAATATATGTGACCACAGCAGAGGTCCATTCAATTATTTGATTGTGCTTTTTAAAATGATCTATTTTTAGTATATATCTATATAAAATAAAGGTTTTCACATAAGATGATGCTGTTTGCTAATAACAGCAATGTCTACATAATATAAGGCAAATGTCTTTGTAATGATAATGATAATGAAAGAAAAAGCTCAGTGAAATTAGTGTATAATCTTCTATGTGAGGAAGTTCTAGTGTGGCTCAGGGATACAAGGCAGAGTCAGTGGCTATTTTGTTTGCTTTTGTGTCTCCAGTGCCTAGAACAGGGCCTGGCTCATATTGTTATGTGTTTAATAAATATTTGTTGAATGAATCATTGGCAGGTTAAAATCCTCGTGTCTCATCATTTCTCACCAACATCTTCAGCAGGCTTTTTCAATTAAAAAGAAAAAGTGCATTCTAAAAGGAAACTTTAGTCTCATATCCAGTTTAGTGTTCGTCTCTTCTTCCCTCCCCAGCACTGGCCTGGCTTTGATACACGGACTTGGCTTCTTCTCTTACTGGGTTTCTCCTCCCCCCTGGGGTGGCACAGGAAGGTGACAGTGGAAAGGGCTGAAACTCTCTTATTCACCTTGGTATGGCCATGGTCCTCTCATGGCTGTCCCTACTTCCCTGGCCACCCTCTGGGTGCAGGTATCCACCTGCTGCCTATCTCATGAGATGAAGGTGTTCTAGGTCATCTACAATGAGGGTTCTTGCTCTTCAGGGAGATCCTGCAGGGATGTTGCACCTCTCACTGCTGTGCCCTGATCTTGGAGACCCCCTTGGCTCATCTCTTCCAACACTCCTGCTTTCACCCCCAGGAATACACCTCATTACTTCTTGATTCTTAAGTCTACTTTTGACTTAAGTTCACCTACCTTCTGTTGTGCCACCTATGAAGAGATGTTTGACGAATGGAGAACCCAGCCATCCTCGCCACACCCAGTGATGGGAGTAAGGCCACCTGTCCAGTCCTCTCTTTGCCCTGCCATCCCTCTTTTTTCTTTCTACTTGAAAAGGCACCCAGAGTAGTACACTACATAAGTACATGTTCAACCAGAGAGTGAGAGAGAGGCCTGTCTCCTCTTCTTATAGACAACCTCAATCTCTACAAGCAATTCTCTTTTTTTTTCTTTTTTTTATTTCAGAATATTATGGGGGTACAAATGTTCAGGTTATATATATTGCCTTTGCCCCACCTGAGTCAGAGCTCAAGTGTGTTCATCCCCCAGATGCTGCACACAACACCCATTAGGTGTGAATATACCCCTTCCCTCCTCCTCCCTCCCACCTGCCTGACACTGAATGAATGTTGCTACTATATGTGAACATAAGTGTTGATCAGTTAATACCAATTTGATGGTGAGTACATGTGGTGCTTGTTTTTCCATTCTTGTCATATTTCACTTAGTAGAATGGGCTCCAGCTCTATCCAGGATGAGACAAGAGGTGCTAGATCACCATTGTTTTTTGTGGCTGAGTAGTACTCCATAGTATACATATACCACATTTTATTAATCCACTCATGCATTGATGGGCACTTGGGTTGTTTCTACATCTTTGCTATTGTGAATTGTGCTGCTATAAACATTCAAGTGCAAATGTCTCTTTTATAGAATGTCTTTTGTTCTTTTGGGTAGATGCCCAGTAATAGGATTGCTGGATCAAATGGTAGTTTCATTTTTAGCTCTTTGAGGTATCTCCATATTACTTTCCATAGAGGTTGGACTAGTTTGCAGTCCCACCAGCAGTGTATGAGTGTTCCTATCTCTCTGCATTCACACCAACATTTGTTGTTTTGGGACTTTTTGATAAAAGCCATTCTCACTGGAGATAAGTGATATCTCATTGTGGTTTTGATTGGCATTTCCCTGATGTTTAGAGGTTCCCTGATGATTAGAGATGTTGAGCATTTTTTCATATGTTTGTTGGCCATTAGTCTATCTGTTTTTGAATAGTCTCTGTTCATGTCCTTTGCCCACTTTTTGATAGGGTTGTTTGATTTTTTTCTTTCTGATTTTCCTGAGTTCTATATAGATTCTAGTTATCAGCCCTTTATCGGATGTGTAACATGCAAATATTTTCTCCCATTCTGTAGGTTGTCTGTTTGCTCTCCTGATAGTTTCCTTGGCTGTGTAGAGGCTTTTTAATTTGATCAGGTCCCATTTAATTATTTTTGTTGATGCTGTGATTGCCTTTGGAGTCTTTTTCATAAATTCTTTCCCTAGGCCAATGTCTATAAGAGTTTTTCTGACATTTTCTTCTAGAATTCTTATAGTTTATGCCTTAGGTTTAAGTGTGTTATCCACAAGTCTGTTATTGATTTTTGTGAGAGGTGAGAGGTGTGGATCCTATTTCAGTCTTCTACATGTGGCTATTCAATTTCCCCAGCACCATTTATTGAATAAGGATTATTTTACCCAGTGTATGTTTGTCTCTGCTTTGTCAAAGATTAGATGGCAATATGAGGATGGTTTTATATCTGGGTTCTCAGTTCTGTTCCATTGGTCTACGTCTCTGTTTGTGTGCCAATACTATGCTGTTTTAGTTACTGTAGCCTTGTAGTATAGCTTGAAGCATTTCTCTTAAAGTCCTTTTTCTAAATCGGCAGAGGAGTCGAGGCCTATTAGGAAGAAGGAAAGAAAAAGAAAATCCACACTGCACTTCCCACTGAGCTGATGATGGCTCCAGTGATTTCTTTGGATCCCGCTCCTACAGTAGTAGAGCCAATCTGACAAATTCTTAATAGGTTCTAGGGAGGTATTGGTTTCTAATTATTTTCTGACCTCTTTATAATATGGGGAAATTGATTCCTCTTTAGTTTAAGTCTTGGGTCTTAGATGCCAATTCTGGGGAATAAAATATTTCTAATAAATATCTTATTATATCCTGTACATTTCTCACAATGCACTGTTCACAAGTTTATGCTACTACCTGATATCTTGGGGTGAGGAGGCACTTCCCCAAACCCCAGCTTCTGGAACACGGGCCTCCATTCTGGTTCTGTAAGTTGTCCATCATATACATTCATACACTCTTTCTGCTGATGTTTTTGTGTGCTTACTAGTGCCCAGTGCTTTTGGGGAGCGGTAATGAACAAAACAGACAAATCGAATGTCTCCACGGAGCTTACACTCTAGTGATGCAGCAAACATTCTCTATGTAGGTGGATTATTATACATAAGAACTTGAAAGGAGTTAGATCTCACTAAGGGCTTTGGGCTGGTCCAGATTCTCATTCTTTTTCTGTCTGTCTCTCTCTGTTTGACTAATCATTAACCTATCTCAGCTATGCTTCTTTGGCCACCTACAAGACCTCTTCCTTTTTAAAATTGTCCTCTGCCTTTTAATCCACTCCACTAAGTTTAATTTCGATCTCTTATGCCCTGAGACTAGAACCACTGGGCTCCTCTTAGGTGATCCATTCTTCTTCCCCATCTTTTAGAATTGCTGCCTCCCTCCACTTTGCTCCCACAGCTCTTGACTATGCCTCCATGACAGCATTCACCACATTTGAGGTCGGGGACTAGGTCATTCCTCTTTGTAACTCTCTCCCCTTCACAGACACACACATACCACCACCTCCACCTCCATGACCACCACCACCGCCCATGCTATAGCTGCCAACACTGTCATCTTTATGCCTCAGACAAAGTAGGAATTCAACAGAAATTGTTTGAGTTGAACTGTTTACCCATTAGCAATTAACCTTTCACAATGCTGGTGCAGTCTTTTAATAACTCTGCCTGGTCAAGCAATATAAGAGCTCCTCCACTTCCAGGCTGCCAACAGGAACAATTTGTCACAGATGATTCTACAGGAAGTGACTGACCCTCACTGCTCAGCTCCCTGTTAGCTGTGGCTATTGTAAGAATAACCAGAAGCCTCCAAATTCCACATCCTCTCATGATCCATGAACTCCCAGAAAGACAGATACATAAAGGAGAGGTCTGTTTCAAAAAGCTTTGCAGTGGTAGCCAGCCTTTGAAACCTTATTTATTGTGTTTCATAATACGTCAATTTAGGACTCATGTTTGGTCAACTCTGCTAAAAAATGTTAGAACTGCAATCTGAGCTTCCTTTGTTAGTTTGAATTTTCCATAAAAGAATTTCCCCTATAATGAAAATAACCAAAAGGGCTTTCATTCATGAAAATATTTGAGGCATCCGATGGCCTAGTACATGTAGGAGTACTTTTGTACTGGTCTTTTTGAAGAAAATTTCTTTTAACTCTTTTTTAACTGTATCAAAAATGATATGACAGATCTCTCAGTAATTGCCTCTTCACAAATGACTGTAAAACAGACACTAATTTTATAAAAAAGATATTTTCATTGGGAATGGACAAAAGTGGAGGGTAGATCAAGGTTAGTCTCAGTCAAAGAAAATAGAGATCAAAAAGCCTCCTGGGGTAATGTGCTGAAAAAAAAACAATAAACAGTGAGTTTTCCAAGGCCAATTTATGGCAAATTTTCTATAGTAATTGCTCATAAATGAAAGAATAAATAGAGAGCTTTACATGTCATTTGTTCTCCATCTGACTTGGAGAGACTGTGAACCATATGCACTTCCCTAATTTTCTGCCTTGTTACTTGAAATTCAGCCAAAGACTTGGTCATTGAGTTAGAGAATTAGAAGAGCAATCTCTTAAACCTTTAGCCACTCAGTGATTTCTAGTAAGATGGTCTTTCAGGAGATCTTAGAGGAAAACAGACAAATTTAAGATTACAGAAGAGAATGTAAAGGAGTATTACATTAGAGGTAGGAATTAACATTATGGGTAGGAATACATTTTTGAATAGAATTAGATGTTATTTGCTTTTAGTTGAAATAAGAAAATAATAGATGATTCCCCTACTGATTCACTTAATCATCTAACAAATATTTATTTTGCATCTATTATGTGCCATGATGAAGAGGAAGAGTAGATAATTAAGGCTAGGAAAAAAACACCCAGGTAATAAAATTAAATGTACTTATTTTGAAATCTTTCTATAATATTATCAGCATATTATTTATCTTGAAGCATTCTATGTTGTTCTGTATTAAGGAGTCTTACAAGATTTTTTAAGCTAATTTAGACTTAAATTCCAGCTTCTATAAAACCTATACAAACTCCATATTTCTGGAGTTTTCTAAGAATTATGAGAAGCAAAGCAGTGAAGTTGTGTTAGTGATGTTGGAAACTGCAGAATTAGTGATTCTATTAGGTACATTCTACATGTAGCGAAGTGTGTCTCGTGAAACAAAGTATCTAACATATTATAAAATTAAAATTTTAATAATAAAATTGTTCATAGTTGTAATAATATATGTTATGAGGGAGATTCTTTCCTTTCTATCCCTACAGAATAAATCCAAAACAAACATATATTAATAATTCAATAGCTTAGTAATTAAAAATAAAAATTAAAATAGCAATGAGACAACTTTTTGCCCTCAAATTGACAAATATCATTTACAATGATAGTGCCTATTGTTGGTGAGAGTTCTTGAAAACAAGCACCTCAAATAACTGTCAGTAGGAATATAAATTAATACAGTCTTTCTGGAGGACATTTTAATAAATATATCAAAAGGTTTAAAATAGTCATTTTTTTAAATCTAGTATTTCCACTCTGAGGAATTAAAAGCTACACAAAAAGACAAAAATATTCAAGGACATTTATTACAGCATTATTTATAATAGGCCCAGTTCCAATTATCTAAACGTCCAATAATAGGAAATTGTTAAAAAATTTAGGTAGTATCCATATTTCGTGATTTTTAAAGCCATTAAAATCGCATTATAGAATTGCTAATGCATGGAGAAATGTTCACAATATACTGCTAAGTAAAGGAACCTTAAATGCTATAAGAAATGTGTAATATTTGTGTACTAGTCTGCTTGAGCTACCATAACAAAATACCACAGATTGGGTGACTTAAACAACAGAAATTTATTTCTCCCAGTTCTGGAGGCTGGAAGTCTAAGATCAAGGTGCCAGATAATTTGGTGCCTGATGAGGGCTTTCTTCCTGGCTCACAGATGGCTGGCTACCTTCTTGCTGTGACCTTACATGGCTTGAAAGTGGGGGATTAGGGCACTCTCTGGTATCTCTTCTTATAACGACATTAGTCCTATCAGATCAGGGCCCTGCCCTTTTGACCTCATTTAATGTTAATTACCTCCTAAATGCCCTATCAACAAATATAGTCACATCAGGGGTTAGAGCTTCAACATTTGAATTTTGAGGAACATAAACATTCAGTCCATAATAACATGTATATTGTCAAATATACAATGTGTATTATATAAACATGGAAAAGAAGCCAGAAGGATATATATGACATACATCAAAATATTAATGCTCATGTTTAGGTAGTAGGATTGAGGGTAGTTTATATTTTTTTCTTTCTTTGTACAATCCTTTCATTTCAAAATTTTCTATTAAAAATATGTTACTTTTTGTTACCTTTGTATCAGAAAAACAATATAAACAGTGCGTGCATTTTTAATCTCATCATTGTTAGCACCAATCTCACTGAGCAGACCATGTGCAGAGCAGGCTGCCCATTTGGGGGCTGGCCCTAGAATCGCTTTGG
Source organism: Lepilemur ruficaudatus (assembly GCA_963574885.1). Taxonomy (NCBI): domain Eukaryota; kingdom Metazoa; phylum Chordata; class Mammalia; order Primates; family Lepilemuridae; genus Lepilemur; species Lepilemur ruficaudatus. Next base: position 64,128 of record CAUYRT010103143.1, on the reverse strand, counting down.
GCAATGTATGCATAGCACAGTAGGAAACAGAGAAACTTGCTGAACTTCCAAGGGAACCTATAAGAGATAATACAAAGACAAAGCTTTCATGGGATTTCAAGAAACAGCTACTTTTCCAGGAGAGCCTTATTATAAATGGGGTTTCCGATGAATATGAAAGCCAAATAGGAATAACTAACGCTTGAGTGGCACTTTTAACTTTTCCAAAGCACTCTCCCATTTATTAATTCATTTGATCTTCATAACAACTACGCAGGCAGGGTGTCTATTAATATTCCTATTTTAACAATGAAGACATAAAGGTAGAGAGCGATTAAGACACAAACCCCAATCACAATTAGCAGAGGGGGACCCAGATCACCTGGCTCTCAGTCCAGAGCTGCTGCTCCTGCCAGGGCACCCTCCCTTACACCACAGCCCCATGGAAACTCTCAAATCTTTTCTGCTCTTATTAAAAGAAAAAAGTCCCTTAGCATTCGTGCGAAAATAATGGAACCAAATAGGGCTATAAGAAATAATATAATTCAAAAGGCAAAATACAGCGTGCTTTTACACAGACTGTGAAGGCTTTGCAGCTAGAGTGTGTTATATTGTTATTTCTAGGCTTAAGAAGGTGTCACTTTTTTCATTGACTATATACTGTTGCTCATTTGCCCTGAGACTCAGACAGGTAACAACTCGTTAGAAGCTAAGTGTAGTAAATGCCACCATGTTAAAGTGCTTAGGGACAATGAGTTGAATGACTAGTTGTGTAATATAAAATTATATAGTTCTAACCTCTATCTTAATTAAGAATGATTTCCTATAAGGACATAATTTTAAATACTAGATGACTTCACAGTTCTACCCAAATGCAGTGTAAGGATATAATTTAAATCATTTTTGTTTTAAACACGCAAATATGGCAGCTTGGAAGATAGTTTACAACTCTATTTTTAATGAACTGATTTAACTATAGATATTATAACTGCAAATAAAACACATTTACAAAAAGCTGTTGTCTTTAGAATTGTAAATCTGGCAAGGTTTTTAGCAGTGGAGTTTTAGATAAATAAAAAGTTGCATCTTTTTAAACTGCGGGTGTTAATTGGGCTTTTCTTATCATGAAGAATAAAAGCAGATGTTGATCTGAAACAATGCCCTATCATGCATAGTGGTCCTAAGAGATGGCATTTTCTTTGATGCCTTTATTTATTCTGATTTATTATTGACCAGATTTACCTGCTGGTCACATACTTATTCTGACTTGGAAATACCAACCAATGGTAATTCAGGAAATAGCTATTACCAGAGAGTAAGCATTCAGCAAGAATGCCACAAACATGTTTGTTAGTGGTCTATAGCTGTGTCAAGGTGAGATAAACTAGTCATTTCACCTTGATGTGATAAATTAAGTAGTGTGAAGAAATCAGAAGACAATGGTGAATAAATTGAGCTGAGTGAATAACTTGCTATTTCCTTGCATAAATAAATTTTTGTGATGATTAAAGCTTAGTGAATAAGTTCAGGGTTGAGAGTGGGAGAGGCAATTATTCCACATAACAGGAGAAAGCCTCTGTAATTATTTCATGATAACTATTTAGAGTCAAACAGAAGCTATTAGAAGGGTTGTGGTTGTATATTCAACCAGTAAGCTAGTAAAGGAGGAATTTGTTGTTTGAACTCTGAAAAGTTGGATTCAAATCCATTTCTTTCAAAATGAAAAAGATATGTAATAAACATGGTCATTTAGGAGAAGTTCAAGTACTAAAAGAATGAATGCAACTATTAGAGCCTGTTGTGTTTAAAGCAAAAGCAGTAGAGGAATGAATAAGACTAAGAAAGCTTGTTCTCCTCCTTGTCTGTCTCCTGGCTCTACTCTCTTTTTCTTCCCCGTTTAGTTCATTCCACTTTAAGAACAATATTTACATTCTATGTCTGAGGTCCTGTGCCAATAGGCACTGCAAATGCAGTAGAAGCTGTTACCACTCTTGGGGAACTTCACGGTAAGGAGGTAGTTCTGGTAGGTGAATTTCTTGCTTTACTTAAATGCTGCCCAATTAGAAGACTTTCTACATCAAATTGGATATGAAAACATAGTCTAATAAAGACTGAACAAAAAATACATATTTCTACATAAAATGTTGATGAACGACAGCTCCTTTTAGGGAGTGTCCAGTTAGCCTCTCTGTCAACTGCATGCACACATATATATGCATGTACCTGCATGTGTGTATAGGTCTGTGAGTGTGAGCATGTGTATGTGTACATATGTGTGTGTTCCTGTGTGTGTATACGTGCCTCCAGTAGATTAACTGTCAGTATGGCATGGAATTTTGCAAGTCTAAGTGCCTAAGTCTAGGACTTTAGCAAGCCTACTTTTACATTACTATTTATTCTATTTCTAAAGTTGGTGATTTTCCATTGCATATGCACTCTAACAGAAAACTTCCCCAAATTTCTCTCACTTGCATTGTTCCCACTTGTGGGTTTACATTATGCCAACTCCTTAGTGGAAACTTTTCTTGCCTACCCTAACTCTAACTCTTGGGTCTACACTTTTTGGGGTTTTTTTTGTTTGTTTGTTTTGTTTTGTTTTGTTTTGTTTTACCAACCCTAACTAAGAAAACATTTCACCAAAGCTAGTGCAAGGCACGTGTACTTGGAACTTTCTTGCTTTCCTTGCTGAGGAGCAAGCCAACAGTGTCATGAAATTTGTACCATATTGCATTCTTTTCCATTAAAATTGGGCAAAGCAAGGCCAAGTGTCAAGCCTATTAACTGTTGGCTGCTGCATGCAAGAGTGAAAACTCAGGTTTCCTGCTTACTGCTGTATAGTAAGTGTCATGACATGCTATGGAACCTGTAGAAGGGTACCTGTACAGTGAAAGAAGTCTTCCTGGAGGAGGTGCTGTCTAGGCTGAGGAGTGAAAGATGAGCAGGAGCCAGCCAGCCAAAAGGTAGACGGGCAGGAAACACATTTCAGGCAGTGAGCTCAACAGGGGTATGTCAGAGGTCAGAGAAAGTTTTGTGTTGAAGTACCTTGTATTAGTTTGCTAGGGCTGCCATAACAAAATACCACAAGCTGGGTCACCTAAACAACAGAAAGTCACTTTCTTACCATTCTGGAAGCTGCAAGTCTAAGATTAAAATGCCAGCAGGGTTGGCTTCCTCTGAGGCCTCTCTCCTAGGCTTGCAGATGGCTACCCTCTTACTGTCCCATCACATGGTTTTTCTCTGTGCACTCAAATCCCTGGTGTCTCCTTTTGTGTCTAAATTTCTTCTTTTTATAGGGACACCAGTCAGAGTGGATTAGATCTCCTTTTACAGCATCATTTTAACTTAATCATCTCTTTAAAGGCTCTATCTGCAACTACAATCACATTCTGTATTTGTATTGCAGTGCATAAGTACTGGGATTCAACCTATGAATTTGGGGTTGGGGGGACCCAGTTCAGCTCATAACAGAGCTTGTAGTGAAATTCAACTTTATCAAAGCATTGATGAAAGATAAAATACTTGACTAAATCCTATGACCAAACCACAATATCAAGCACATCAGTATTTTGAGACAACTTAAGAGATGCATTAACTGTTTACAAGGAACTGCAGAGCTCTCTCCTCTCCCCTGCAAATGAAACTGAAAACAATACTTTGCCCACGTGAATTGAAGATCTGGGCTTAAAAACATCTCTGCAACTTGATAGTAGCAGTCTCTGGAATATTTGTTGGACAAACAAACAAAATCTCTATTTTTCAGAAAGAGCATATTCCTTTTAGCACAACACCCCTTCCACACCTTCAGTCTCTGGGGAAGAACTAACAACGCTGCCACGTGTGATTTTTGTCCAAGCACCTATAGTGACATCCCTATGAAAGGGCCTGTTGATCAAGAGTCACTTTTGTCACTTGATGACACTGTGTCATCATTTTTATTAACACGAAAGAAAGTTCATACATGTTTAGGGCATGTGCCTGTCTGGATAAACTTGTAATGAGAAAGGTACTCACAAATAAGGTTGGGGCCTTTGGGGCCTATCATGATGGTCTAACTAAGAGAATGACCTTTGTCTAAGCTGTCAAGAGACCCGGATTCAAGTACAAGTTCTGCTGTTTACTGTGATCCTGATGTCGCTTCTGGCACTGACATTCTATGATTCTATATCCCTCATACATCAAGTCATGTCTGAAAGGGATCACAGCTAAAGAGTTAAGGCTGCACTTATTCTTTGTCAACATCTCCAGTCATAAACGATGAGCCAGTGTCAGAAAGCTGGCCTCACGTGCCCCCAGCCCTGAGATCGTGAGGATGGCACTATTAATGGTAGGATGCCTCGCTTTTCTTTTCTGGGCCTCTGGGCACCAGGCAGTGAAACCGTGCAAAACTTAGAAAGCTCTTGCCTGCATGATTTATGGCTATAGCCAGTTCTTTATTCCCTCACTTTCATAGGCACCAAATTCTGTTAGAAAACTTGGGGGAAAATCTGCCAATCCTGGGTTATTTTAGGGTTTCTTCATCATCTCTTGACCTTTGATTTGACAAGCCAAATAACAAAATGAAAAATGGGCTCTGTATACTCGCCCATGATTACCAACCAGAACAGGCAGCATCAGGACGGGGAAACAAAAAAGCCACGCCGTTCGGAGTAAAAGGTTCTGAGCTAGTAGCAAAGGAGAAACTTGAGATTTAGATGCAACGTCCCAATAAAGTAAAGTAAATTATTTTAAGTATGACAAATTATGTTCCCAATTTGCATCTATCTTTGCGAGATAGAAATGGAAGCTTAAGGAATTGCATGCCATTTTAAGTGGCCGTATGTATCAGGCACATCTTGAAGGGTAATTTTGACATTCTTGACTTCTATGAGAGTGAGGCTATAGGGTCTATATAATCTAGTTGTTTTTATTAATATCTTTAAGATAATCTGCAAAGTTAACATTTTAAAATTTTGCTTACCAATGATCACGATTTTCCTGTATCGTGTTGTAATTTTGTATGAACATCAAGGTATTTCAGTATTGTTGACGGTTTTTCATTCTTGCTATATATAACGTGTCTAAATTTGAAAGTGAAAGCAAAGTAATGAGGAAATTTGCAAAGCACAGAAATATATTCCACTTGTTCCCTTCCTGAATTTTTCCTTGCAGGTAAGGAAGAAGGTGCAATGTGCCAGTTAATCTATTTAAATGAAACCATAACTTTTTAAGATTTGAGGGAAAATATTTTTTCAGACATTTACATGCATAAACAATTGCTCTATGAAAGCTAAACTTAGTCATACAATCTACCTAGATCTTTAGAACATGCGCATATATTAAACCACTTCAAAATTAATAAAACTCTCTAAATTATGCATGGCGCAGAGGGTGAAAAAAGTTGATAACAGGAACTGCTGCCTGCCTGGTGGTATGAATTTGGTAATGCACTGAGAGCAACCCTATGGCTATGCACTAGAGAAGATCATAATAAGGTATAATTGTTGCTTGCTCATTTGTTCGAACTCCAAAACTATATCAAATAACACTTAATTATACACATAGAATACCATTACAGGAAAGAACTCACACTTGAACAGCTCAGTATAAGTGAGGACATTTAATATTATTTGGCTCCAATAGGTGCAAAAAAGATACAAAGTAGCAGCTGCTAATTAATCTGGAGTTCTAGGTTTGCAACCTCAAAAGAAAATCTAAAGAACATCTCCTGGAGTCTGAATATGTAAAGTTTTAACTGCTCCATCTGGTACATGCCCTCTGATTACCCAGAATGTTGGCTGGCAGTTTGAGGGATGCATTTGATAGCCAGCCAAGTTTAAAGGTCTATTGGAGGTAAAACAATGCCCACCCTTTAACAAGAGCACCATTGTTCCTTAACAATGAAGCTCTCTGGCTTATTTGAATGTCAACAATTCAGAAAAGTTGATGTTTGGAGCCATCAAATAAAATGTTTTTGTGAAACAGTTTATTATTTCAGTGGTAATTATTTGAATCATTCATGGTAAAGGATGTTTGCTAATGAGAGCTTGGCTGCTGTAAATTCCAGGGAGACTGAATGCTCTTTGTGCTGACAAAAAGACCCAAATCACTGGAGAGCGACTGACTGGACAAATCATTCATCTATGCAAATGCCAGCCGAAATGGTCAGATGCATTTATTACCCTCCTCATTATAGTAAACAAGGCAGGAATCGTGACTGGCAGTTATCAACTTGCCCTGAAGTATGATTTGTTCTCCTACCACTATTTAAATGAGAGGAAAAAAGGCATGCCACCAGGGACTTTGTTGGTTTATAAAAGAGTAAATGTCACATAGCCCAGTGCTTAAAGACTTTTGATTGACAAATGTTTTATTTGACATATCAAACAATGATGGTTTTCATATCAAATAGTCCATATTTGTTAGCAAAAATCTTAACCCCTTGAAGTTTGGCCAATGCTTTTAGCTTGCTTCTGCCAATGCTTAGAAACTAGAACACAGATGGCAAGTTACATTAAAGGCAATACCAAATATCTCTACACATAATGTGCAAAGACCTAAAAATACTCTGCATTGGGTGACAGAAATGACACAGTGTTTTATCACAACACATATAGTGTAAAATGTTCTTCTGAACTGATAATGCAAATTAAAGTGATGTTGACCTACTTGCACTTACTAAGTATTCTTCTGCTGTTTAGTGCAAGATAAGCTAAACATTAAAGAATTTATACAGCATATGTCAGTGAAATCTAAATTGTCTGGTGTAACTCTTCTTAAATGTCACAACAGTGTCACAACATGCTCAGGGTTTCAGGGCTTACAGTTAAAGCCATAGCACCCTTATATAACCCCTTGTTCTCATGGGCTTAAAACTTTTCCTTCTTCTTTCCTGTGACTTAAGTTTTGTATGCTTCATTTCAGTCCGATTGATATTTACAAGTATACCTCATCATACAGAGGAGGCAAGCTAGCCAGAGCGTGAGCTTATGGAATTTGTAATCAAGGTTGTCACTTGATAAATATGATGCTACAACTTGCCTTGGAGACACTTAGGGTGATGTGTTCCCACACGTTTTCCTCTCCTTTGTTGCTATATTTTAGGCTGTCACCGCTGCTGGAGTTTAGTGCCTCTTCGTTCTTTGAACTGAGATGGAACTGTTCATTTTGAAAAGCCAGAAGTAACTGCAATCACTAGAGTAGGTTCTAAACTAATCCCAAACTGTGGTTTGTTTATCTAGTAGAGAATACAATATGAAATTTTGAAAGAATTTGCTAGTCCATGTGTTTCATTCAGTTACACTGACATATTTTTAGGCTTTTATGTTATTATTCAAAATATAAAAATAAATTTAGTCATTTTCATTGATACAATTTGAACTTTTGAATATGCATTTTATCAGAAGGAATAATAGCATTCTACCTTTAGAAGTATGATTGTAAAAGTTTGGTAGTTCTCAACTAATATCATATCGTTTGGGGTCTAAATTTTCTCCACAGAGACATTTCCACCTTTATGATAAGTTGCAATCACAAAAGAGAATATGATTATTAGGGCAGAACACTTATTCCCAATGCTGCTGCTTCATTCTATGTGGAGGGCCATCCATTAGGAAACTCTGGGCCTGTATTTTCCCTGTCACTCAGTGATTTCTCTGCCTGGTGCTCTTGGTGAAAGACTGAGCCCCTTTCTCAGACTATCCCAATAGGGTACGTCTGCTAGCAGAAAGCACGGGCTCTAACCTGCTCCTGGAGTGGGAAGGTTGGATTGCCAGTTCTTCCTGAGACTGTTGGGATAAATCTGTCTGATTCTGGGTGCAGCATTAGGAAGCCCATTGTTGCCACACATGAATGCCACAGTCTTCAGTAGTTCCATCAGAAATTTGATCCTTTGTTTTTAGTCAGTTCAAAACTTGGGTGAGTAGTAAAAGCATATTAATATGAATATATAATGAAATTTATTTCATTAATAAGATTTTGAGAGTGCATTTCTTCTTCTAGTCATTAAGAAAGTCTGGACCCAGCTGGCTCTAGTAAGCTCAGAGATTTTGGGGTTGAACAAGGAAGAGACAGAACCATGAGAGGCAGTAACACAAAATAAACTTTACTGGTACTGCTTAGATGGGGATGCATGAGAGGGGAAGTCTCTCCTAGTAAAGCCCTTCCAGAGATAGCAGCATGAGGCCACCACCTAAAAGAGGAATAGAGCAGGGAGCTCCCAGGGAGAGGGTGAAATCAGGCAGGGGGCTTATGTGTCTAGGTGATGTTGCTCAGCAGCAAAGTGGGGAGTTTCTAGGTCAGAGAACTCTGAAGGCAACAGTTTTGGCATCTTTTATAGCTACAGGCTTTGTCTTATCTATGGTTAGCAGATGTTGGGTGCAGTTTCATGAGGTATATAAAGTAGGTAGGCTCTGAATGGCTAAAAATATGTTTATCTGGATTATATTTAAAGCAATTAGATGTGTGAGAATTTGAGATTGGTGTTGATGGGCTTTCAGCTAATGGTCCCAGCCTACTGTGAAGGAGTAAATAACATTGGGGCCATTTTAGGTTAGTACACAGAAACTATCTCTGGTGCATTTATATAACACTGGCTCAGTCAAATTTCATTTCTTTTAGAGATTAAAATGTGTGTGTATATATTTATATATAGATATATTTTATATATTTATATAGAGATATATTTTAAATATCTATATTTATATCTATCTATATATATCTTTAGGACTAATGCACCATGCTTTGTTTTCTAAGTCACTAAAATTTCTCTGAGATGGGAGCTTTTGGCATAAGTAGGAGGGTATATAAAAGGCCCAAAGTGAAAGCACTTTTCTGACCAATTTGTAGTCCTGAAATCACACTAAGTACATGGTTGCCAATTTTACTTCCTGTGTGGGTTGAAAGGCACTTTTCTTGATGGAAAGCTTCCTGAGGGCATTCTCCTTCAGAGAAATGACCTTTGCTTTGGCTTCAGCTAGCGAATTGAGGTTTTTCATTGACAATGAGATTCCATGTGTGAATTTGTCTAATCAAACAAATCTGGGCTAGACCAGGCATATTGCTTATGCTGTATGTAGATAAACCCTGTCATTTGGTCTGTGGTTATAGCTGCTCCTTAAAGAAACAACCATCTTTGTCACAGGACTTTTGCTGAATAAATTGTTTCATCTTGCATGGTAATTTCTGTCTATTGCTAGTGGTAATAAGTATGATATGATGTTATTTTTCTGGTTTACTACCCAAACATATCCCTCATTTTCCAGCTATAAGTGTGTCTTCATCCAATTGACTCTATCTATTGAAATTCTGTCCTCTGAAATGTTAGCTTGGTCACCTTTGCATGATAGAATTATGGGTGATGAGACTATTTGCCTCTTTTGCCTTGTTTATATTGCCTATATGCTTTACTATGTTTATTTTATAATTAGGAGAAGACTATTAGTCTATACATAGAAAATACTTAGATTCAAATGATATCATCACTTGCTTTCTGGTTTCTTTCTCTTCACTGCTGGTCTATACTTTGTTTCTGATGGTCTTATTCTCAGACTTGTATTTTTCTTGTGTATGCAAGATGGCTGCTAACAGCCATTCGGATTGCAGTCTTCCTAGCTCATGCTCAATAGGAAAGTGTGAGAGTATTTCTTCCAGCATTCTCATTAAAGTCCTAAAATTTACTTTGTTTAGTCCAGTTTAGGTCATGATCCCATTTGCAGCAATCATTGTGGTCATGAAATTTGATGTATTCTCTGGCTTAGGCCTGGGTCTACCCACTAGGGCCAGGAAGGAGTCTCATCCCATTCCCAATAATGAGAACTGAGAGTGGGGGAGGGGTGCATCATTAATCAGAAATTATCCAGTTAAGCAAATGACAAATGTCCACTCTGTCTTTCTGGCTACCTTCATTTGAGGTGACCAAGAGAAAAGTTACTAAAGCTACATTATTAATAGTAGTCTTAGGACTATTTCTACACATATCTGAGTTCCCTTTTCTGTGTTGGCTGCATGATTTTTGTCATGGAGAATTTTAAAAGTTATTCCATTTTCCAGAAGTTCCATATTGTTTCAAGTATAGCACCTTGAGTTCCAGGTATAGTTTTTTATTTTCTATAAGCCTTTGAAGAGTATGAACACGTATATGGTCAGCCTGACTTTTCTTGGAAGGGTAATTAGCAGTGTTAGTAAACTTTTTAGAATTCAACAATGACTTTTCTACTTTCTATATATCATCTAATGAATTAAGATAGAAATTTTAGGTCACATTTGGAATATTTAGCTAAAATTTTTGACAGGAGAAAGAAATACTCAAATTATTAATATGTCAATTTTAATGAGGTTCATGCTTAGAAAATTTGTTACATACACTCTAGATAATTCTGGAACTAAATTAAAAAATAATGATATATTAAAGCACATAATAAAGTTCTATAAATCATAGAGATCTGCTAAATTAACTGTTGATAGATCTACAGTGAGAGACTGAATATACAAATAGGCAATGGCTAGACCATATATTAAAATAGAACTCTGACCCACAATCTCAGTAATCAGCCCAGGAAGGCATCTGCTATAAGTTGGACTTACAGGAAGTAAGACCACCGTCTTTGGCAATTGATGCAGGAAGCCAAATGATAATCTCTGTACCAATTGGCTCTAAATGGCCAGGATTTGATTAAAAATTGACAACTTCCTAGTTTTTGTTCCTGTTCCTAACTTAGGACCTACCAGAGAAAGCCAAATATGTACCCTTAACCAATCACTTAGAATACCTCACTTCTAGGTAGCCTACCTGCAGCTTTCCTGTGCCACAGCCGCTAATCAGCGCACTCCTGAAGGTACTTTTTATTCTGCTATAAAGCTTTCCACTCCTCTGCCTGCCTTTGAGTCTTTGCAAAATGTAATTGATAGTGGCTAACTCCTTTGCTATATTATAGCAAGCTCTGAATAAATAGCTTTTATTTGTTCTCATTGGGATTGTCTTCATAGCCTTCATTTATTTCCATATTAGTTACTAGAGAAGTCACTTAATTATCTAATGCACGTATCCTTTATCCTTTTCTATGCATGCAAAGATAGCTGTAACTCTGTTCACTAAATTGTATTTTTCAGTATCAGATGTTTAAAAATATTAATTAATTCTTCCAGAGTCCTTAAATTGGCATCTCTATTTTACTAATGAAACGACCTAAAACCTCCAAATTAAGTAATTCATAATAAATGTAAGGCAGAATTAGAATTCCACCTTGACATTTTCGTTTCTCAACTGATCTTTAAACAAACATATAATAGGAACTGTAAGAGAAAAATATGGCTACAACCAGATTGGTTTTTTTTTTTTAATCAAAGTCTGAGGAGAGACAAGATTGAAGTTTATAAAATAAAGAAAAGTATGTGTACTATGGGTATCTTCTGATATTTGAAAGGCAACATAAAGACAAATGAAAAAAATTGCTATTTTATTTGGTTGGTATAAAACATATTTCTTAGTTGCTGTGTTCTTTGGACTGGTAAAGGATAATAGGAAAGTGGAAGAATTGTGTAGTTACACAAAAATCAAAGGCCTACCTAATTCCTGTCCCAGGACTGACCATATCCACCTGAGTAATCATGGACACATCATTTTACTGCTCTGGACCTCAATTTCCTCATCTTTTAAAATGAGGTTTGTAACCTCTATCTGTCAGACTACTGTAGGGATTAAATGAGATAACATGCGGGAATATGTTCAGTAACTGGCATGTAATACATATTGGTTCCCCTTTTCCTCTCCATTCAGGGTACTGTCACTATCAGAATCATAGCTGTACATTGATGGCAGAATATCATCATCATTAATTTGCCAATCATTCTTGCTCTAGATTGACTATCTATCTCCCGAATAGGGGTGGTATCTTACTTATTTCTGTACAACCAAAGCCTGAGAGGATGTAAACACTGCAAATGCGAGCTTATCTAGATGATCTTGGACTTGAGGAAGAGCGTAGGCTACGAGAACAGAGTAACGTGCATGATATAAAAAAGGAATAACACAAAACAGCAAATACTTAATTTATAAAATGTTAAGGCACTGAGTAGATGAAAAAGAAATGGGTAAATGAAGTTGGGGACAGCATCATTGAGGATGGATGAGCCAGGAGACAGAACTCAGCAAAGGAGAGGAGTACAGGGAAATGTACAAACTGTAGTGCAAGAGGAATGTGCAAAGGCATAGGGATAAAAATAGACATGAATGTCTTGGAGGGGTGGTGAAAATACAGCTTAACTAGCAGAAACTTCCTACTTACTTACTACAAGTCTGATTTTTTTTTTAATCATTTGGGTATTAAAAAAAAGAAGATTGCATACTTATGGTCAGATTAAATGGAGCCTTGAGTTTGTCAACAGGTACATCTGAGTACCTATAAATGCCTAAGCTTGCAACAGCCTACCTCCTCTGCTAAAACAAATTTTTTAAAGGTCATTAAAAACAAAAACAAAACAGACAACACATGAAGCCAGAGTCCTTACAATGGCTCATAAAGCCCTGCTGATCTGCACTCTTCATGGTACTGGTCTGACTGCCTCTCCTTCCACTATCCTCCTGGCCTATTCCACAGCACTCACACTGGCCTCCTTACTATTTCTGGAACATTCTCTAGACATCAACCTGTGGTAGAGTCCTTGCTCTTGCTGCTTCTGCTGCCTGCAATGCTCTTTCCCCAGGTATCTTTCTGGCTATTCCCCTCACAACCTGTAGGTTTATGCCCCTACCTTACTTTCTCCATGAAGTCTACTTGATCTCCATATTGAATACAGCAGCTCCTCCACCCTGCCCTACTCTTCTTATTCCTCCCTACTCTGCTCTGCATTTTCCTTTTCTCAGAGCACTAATCACCTTCTCACATACCATAGATTTACTCATTTGCTATGCTTATCATTTTGTATTGCCACTCTAGTGCAAGCTCTGTGAGTGAAAACTCTTAGTTTTGTTCACTGATGTATCTTAAGTACCTGGCACACAGTAGACCTCCACAAGCAATCATTCCATGGATAAATGAAGGAATACAAAATTTTCAGTTTTACTAAAATGAAAACAAGAGTGAGATTCCAAATTTAACTAAACCTTCTCATCGCTAATGATAGAATTATTGATGTTTTAGCATTCTGGTTTAAGGTCCTGGCCATTTTGGTAATATAGGCTCAGAATCTGGACTTGTATTTTTCACTCATTTACTCCACTGAAAGTCACTTGAACTTTATAGAGGCTGGAGGAAAAAAGAGAAAGTAATGGATGGAGAGCCACAGATTTCACACTGACGTTAGCTGAAGCCGAGGAGACAAATGCAGAACCGAAAGCCCTCAATCAATGAACTTGGTTTCAAATGTGTATTAAGAAAGCCTGAAGTCTTAATTCCTTTTCTCAGAAATGTAGAAAGGTCAAGAACTTTGGTGACAGAATTTTGTTTGATCTTTCAGCTGAGGTTTCCAAATGTTCTTCAGATATTTTAATGTGGATAAAAGGTCAAACATCTTGAACTAAAAGTTACAGGCTTTAAAACTTGGTGTGTTAAACAGTTACACAAACTAAATCACCATTCATCAGGGAGCAAGAGTAACTTAGAAACAAAAGCTAGTGCTCTTAACTATTGTCAGCACAAATGGTAGTTTGGCAATCAGTTTAATTCTGGGTGAGAAGACTTCTTTTCCCAATGGGGATAATGATTCTAAGTATAATGAGCATTTTGTGCCAAATGGAGGAAAATAATTTAGCTATACACTAACAATTAAAATATAAGTTTCTTATTAGAATTAATAATGTCATTTATCATGCTACTCTAGTCATGTGACTTTGGTACTTTAGCCAGGAATTAAAAGTTGGAACACAGGAGTCATCTCTATTTTTTTTTTTTTTTTTTTTTACTTCTTAACACATAGTATTCTATTAATCCATCAGTGGAGTTTATGGATTTTTCTTTTACAAATTCACTAGTGCTTACACATTTTTATTCTCATTGTCATACCCCCATCGAGGTCTCATTGGCTTTTGTTTCTCTCTCATCCAGGGCCCGTGACTTATTGCCTCCAGAATAATCTTCCCCAAATTCCTCCTTCAACATTAACTTAGTGAAGATGTGTTAACCCCTTCTGCGTGTAGTGAGCCATGCTAGATGTTACTCTTTCCTCCGTTCCCCACTGGAGGAGGCCCTTGATTCTCTGTTCTTCTCAGAACATAATTGTCATGCTAAATTCTTTCCAGCACATGTCAGTTTTACTCCATGAATATATTTTTATCTAAATTCCTTTCTATTCTCACTGACACTAACTTAGTTCAGGCAGTTTTTCCTTAATGAATGCGCTAACCTCCACCCATTCTTGTTCTTCTCAATCCGCATTGCGTTTAGAGCAGTATTTTAAAAATATCCATCTGAGTTTGCCATAGCCCAAGTAAATTACTTCAATAGCTTCCCATTACCTCCAGGATAAAGTCCAACTTCTTTAACATGGCATGCACTGTTTTTCCTGGTCTGGCCTTGTTTTAAGCTAAAATGTTGAGAGTGGGTCTTTGAGTATCATTATGAATGGTATCATTCTCACCTCTGCCCTTTCTGTCCCAGGTCCAAGCATTCTGGCTATGAGAGAGATGGAGCATTGCCTTATCCAAAGCATGTGCTTTATTCTGCAGGGTATCATCCCAGCCTTGCAAAGAATTCTCTCCAATGTAGTCCACTTAAAGTTCCAAAGAAGCAACTGGGAGCAGGTTCTTTTCCTCCTCCTTTCCTTTCACAAGAAGTCAGGCTTACCAATTAAAAACCCATGTCAAGCAAGCTTTAATGGGTCATCCTGGCCTCCATGGAACCATGTGGGTAAAGAAGGATTGCATTTCTAGCCCAAAGGACAGTAAAGGGCTTCCATCCCCATCTCTCTAGTCAGTGTGCAGTGGAGTGAAGGTGAGAATTGGGTGTTCGAGTGGTATCATCTTGGGAATAATGGAAACACCCAGTCTGAGCAAAGGACGATAAGCATTTCGGCCAGTGGGTGTTTCCTGTTGCTTCAGGCTGCCTGGGACATAATAATGGCTCACTCCCTCTCATGATACTAATTGGACATAGACCAGGTTCTTACGGAGAGCAGTTGACCTGGCTGGAGGGCAGGAAAATGTTGACGCAACAGGCCTAGGTTGCTCAAATCCTGCACATTTAAAAAAAAAAAAAAAAAAGAAAGAAAGATCTATTTTCAGAGCTGGTCCCTGGCCAGTTCCTCGGAGATAACCTCTGAGTCCTTGGAATATTCTGCCTGATAACAGTATTTTTTGTATGTTTGAGGCCTTGTGCCATGCTGTACCACATTAACCAGATGAGTTTACCTTAAAAGTATGATTTACGGTGGATGCCTGTTTTGCTCTGGGCAGATGGTTGGGGTCTGAATAGCTGAGATCATGCCTACATGACTGCCATAGACTGAATGTTTGTGTTCTCCCAAAATTGATATGTGGAAACCTAATCCCTAATGTGTTATTATTTGGAGGTGAAGCCTTTGAGAGGTGATTTGGTCATGGGAGTAGGATTAGTGCCTTCATGAAGAGACCCCAGAGAGCTCCTTTGCCCCTTCTACCATTGAGGTTAGAGTAAGAAGGTGTTGTCTATGAACCAGGAAATGGACCTCCAGACACTAAATCTGCTAGTGCCTTGACCTTGGACTTCCTAGCCTCCTCCTGAATGGTGAGAAATAAATTTCTGTTGTTTATAAGTGCTATGGTTGGATATGATTTGTCCCTGCCAAAACTTATGCTGAAGTTTGATTGCCAGTGTGGCAATGTTGGGAGGTGGGGCCTAGTTGGAGGTGTTTGGGTCATAGGTGGGATTACTCATGAATAAATTAATGCCTATTAGTCTCTTAAGTGAGTGAATGCGTTCTGACTCTTGTGGGAATGGATTAGTTCCCTTAAGAATGAGTTGTTATAATGGGAGTTTTCTCCTCTTGTTTGGTCTCTCTTTACACATACCAACTTGCCTTTCTGCTTCTCCGCCATGTCTTGATGCAGCAAAGGGCCATCACCAGAAGCTGAGCAGACACTGATGTCATGCTCTTGGTCTTTCCAGACACTAGAATCATGAGCTGCATAAAGCTCTTTCCTTAATAAATTATCCAGCCTTGGATATTCTGTTATAACAATACAAAAAGGACTAAGACAATAAGCCCACTCAGTTTATGGTGTTTTGTTACAGCAGCCTTAACAGACTAAGACAATAACTGACTCTCAGTAAAAACCCTAGGCTCAAGACTCAGTTGAGTTGCTTGTTTGGCAGCACTTCACATATGTTGTCAACATTGTTGCTAGGAGAATTAAGTGTGTCCTTGTGCAACTCCACTGAGAGGGGACACCTAGACACTTGTGCCTGGTGTTTCCTGGACTTCACCCTATATACCTTTTTCCTTTGTTGATCTCATCTGTATCTTCTCACTTTAATAAACCATAAGTATAACAGGGTTTTTTTTTTACTTCTGATATAGATGCCTATGCACAAAAACCAACAAATTATATTTTTAAAACATAATCACATACTTAGCTATCAAATATCATCTTTTCAGTTAAGTTTAAAGTTATTGCATTATAAACTATTTTCATCATCTACTGTTAGCTTAATGCTATATTCTTCATCTAATTTAGGGGACAGTCAGGAGACCAAAGAGTGAAAATATCATTAGAGAGTGACAACTGCTTTGAGTATCCCCAAAAGTACAACCAGCTGGGCCATATCCAAGTCCTCAGTAGGCCACACTCCTAAACCGTTCAGATAGCTTCTTCAGGATAATAGGGCAATTATAGTGACTTTTATCAATCCTAATGATATGAAGTGAGTTTCTTGATTGAAGGAAATGTTTTGTGGAAGGCAATGAAGGTAATAAGGTATTTAATGTATCAATGGAAAGATTTGATGGCAAAGGCATAGTTGGCAGAGAAAGCAAACCCAAATTCGAAATAATTGTCTATTCCCATAAGGACATGTTGCTCTAACCTCTATGATGAAAAGAGGCTAATGTGATCAGCTTGTCAACTGGAATCTGTCATTTCTCAGCTAGCCTTGTGCTCTAGCAATTTGGGGCTTTTTGTGGTCCTCACACATACCACACTATTTCACATCTCTCGGTGTTTGGGCATACTCTCCTCTCTGCCTGGAATACCTTTCCCTTTCTTCTCCACATGGCTAACAGCTACTCAGACTCTCAAAACAAGGGACTGTATGTCATGTATTTTTTTTTTTACTCTGTCATGCTTAGCAGAAGCACAATGAATGTTCGTTGAATCAAATAAAAGATAAACTCACCAAAAAAGAATAGAATGGGAATAAGACCAGAGGCAGAATCTTGGAGAATATCTAAATTTAGAATATGGATAAAGAAAGAAAATTCAATAAAGGATTTTTAGGGTAAGTCCAAGAGGTGAGAAGAAAACTATGAGAATGATACTATATATATAATATCACATATTATATAGCCATTATTATGCAGATTATATATCATTGCATATTATATGTGTCCAATACTGTAACTATATTTGGTTATATACATGATGTGAAGCCAAGGAAGAGAGAGTTTCAGGGAAGAGAGCTGACCAACTATCAGATATTGCAGGGAGGTCTGGGCACCTAATTGAGCTTGATTTTTCAGGCTCTTGATTGGGTCTCATTCTTATACTGACTGTCTTCATTTGGTGGCTTTTTCTAGCTCAATGTTTATACCCTTCTGTTTAAGAGCTCCAGTGGATAAAAACCCAGCATCTATTTCCTAATAACATCCACGTGATACCTAAATCTAACGCTCATTGGCACTGATGAGCCATCACTGACCAGGGGGACATGATGCTCTGATGGGCCAACCCTGACTCAGGGGCCCAACCCCAAGCCACAGGAGTGAGGTCAGGCCCATCTGAACCACATCAACTGAGGATTTCTTTAGTAGATTTCTCCTAAAGAAAGTGCAAGTGCTATCAGTAGACAAAGGTGCACGAGTATTGGTCAGGCAAAAATGATAGAAATCCACTAGGGCAGTACCTGAAGTAGTATAATTCTCAGTGCAATTAGTCAAATTCTCTACCAATAGGTAGTTCATAAGAGGAACTACAGAAAGAAAAAGTCTTTAAAAATTTACATATGTGTTTGGATCTATCTCTTTCCTTTCTGTGTGGAGTGGCAAAATGAGTAAGTTATCCCTTTGTGAACTGTGGGTGGTGGAGAGCAGACAGTGTCTCTGGAATGATAAAGAAGAGGCCTGTGTAAATTCCCATCTAGAGTTCTTATAAAACCCTAAGGCAACAAATTCAAGACATACCTGTTTTATGTATATATGTGTATATATTTTACATGCTATCTTTTAAAACTTGGCTACAGTATACATTTCAGAGCAACAGAAATCAAACTTACTACTTCTTAATTCTTTAGGTACATTTTTATTTAATCTTGAAATATTGGTTAGGAGAATAGGGTACTATAAAACCATATTTGTGTCTATCTTATTATGGCCTGTATTTGGCTATATCCATGATGCGTAGCTTAAAACAATGAAATCTGGCCAGAGCATTTTCTGTTATTAGTAGTAAATCCAGCTCCTCATAGCAGCATTACAAAGGTATTCCACTATCAATGCAATATAGATTTTAGGGTAGTAAGGAACTACAATTCTACACTGATCACCTAGCTGAGCCTGTTCACTTTAAAGATAAATAAACTGAAGGCAAAACGGGTGAGTAACTTGCCTGAGATATGCCTGAATTGTCCTTATTGTCCTTTTGTTACTATATCCCAATGTTCAATGCTCTCAGACCCTAGTTGTAATGTCTACGAACATTTAAATCCATGTTGCACTTTGATATATGCAGCCCAATCAAGAATTTTGATTCTTATTTGAGTCTGTCTTAGAATTTGAGGGGAAGATACAGAGTACACAGCAACTCATCTTAAACCCCCCTCCTCTTCCATTCTGTAGCCTGAAGTTCCTAGGAGCCTCTAGCCCACTTATTTAGGATCTCTCTCTCTCTCTGTGTGTGTGTATGTGTGTGTGTCAAGATCCTGTCCCTTCATGATCCACTATCCCAATCTCTCAGTTGTCTCTGCTTATTCCATGCTACCTTTATATGACACATTCTCCTGCCACTGTTGCAGCTTTTGTGCCTATTTTTCTCTAAGAACAAGGATGAGGATAGAGGAAGTAGGGGGAGAAGATAAAAAGAGGAGTGTGGGGGCAGGCGTGCATCTGCAGAGGTGTGCAGCAATGACACCCAACATCATATCCTTATATTTCAAATCTGGCCTTGCTCTGTCAGTAAGCAGAACTGCAGCTTACCCTCGTTCAAGACACCTTCATTCTCAAAAGAAACAATTGATTGTGTGGGTTTGCCATCAGTCCACAAGGGATGTCCCAGTTACACAGGGTTCAGCTCCACTACAAAGTTGCTTTTGCTTTATATGCTGATCTCTTTCCCAATCAGCAGTGGCTAAAGTGGCATGGTTGATTTTACTTGAAACTGGAGGCACATCCCATGTCAACTTTTGGAGGGGAATAAAACACAATTTGGGAGACACTCCTTAAAAAGTGGCTGTGCACCTGCAGGCTCTTACTTCTACATGGACTTATGCAACATGATGAGTACACACCTCCTTTTTTACCCTACAGGTTGTACAATGAACTTAGCTATAAATAAATATCCAAAACTACAGGGCATACCCCATGTGGTTCCCGGTGTGGCTAAAGTAATAGTTTCTGTCATGCCCCAGCTGGTTGCTCTTCTTGTATTGAACTAGATCATTAATTTTTTTTTTCTGTGTCCCACATAGTCCAGTTCGCTATAGTCCGTGTTACATGATCACCTCTTCATATCAGAGCTGTTAATGTCAGTGCCAGAGCATAAGCAGCCTTTCCATAAGTATTTGCTTCCTTACCAGTGGTATTTCTTCCTAACAACATGCCCAGCAAAATGCCTGCTGTTACCGCCTCCTGTCCTAGAAGCGGAGTTTCCATACCTGTGCAGTGCTCTCTGCTCCCTGCCTTGTCACCCTGAACTCTATCTTTACCCTCTCTGCTCCAGAATAGTGCATGGGAAGCACCATGCATCTCACTCTCCATTTCTGGGAAAAAGTATTAGATAGAATTGGATTGAAACAAGTTCTTCTACTGCACAGAACGTATGGAGTTTATGATAATATGTGGTGTCTCAAGGTTTTATTGTTTAACCATTTCATGCCCATTTTAAAAGTGAGTGATAGTTATGCCAAACATGGAGTATGAGTGCATTTTCCTAGCTCAAATTTATCAAAATAAAAGCCTTTTATTCACTGCAGAATGACAAAAAAGGATTTTCCTTTTTTGCTCTATTAATAAACTTTCTACTATTGAACTATCCTTGCATTTTGAAAGTAGTTTACTAGGTCATTCTTTAATATTTAAAAACATTTAAAGTAATTGAGCTTATCTTTTGTTTAGGAGTTTTGTGTTAGTTCTTTTAAGAGCAATTGTTCTGAAGTTTGTGCTTTCTTTGTTAGATGGATGCTGACTTCATATAAGGAATAGAGACAGTTTCTTTCTTTATCTATGTTCTGGACCAGTTTATATAGCATAGAAACAATTTGTTCCTGGAAAGTTTGAAATAATTCATCTGTAAAACCATCTGGGTCCTGCACATTTTTGAGGAGTAGTTCTGTGACAACTTTATTTTTTCCATGAAAATTGATTTATTTAGGTTTTCTACCTCTTCAAGGGCCAATTTTGGTAATTTATATTTTCTTAGACTACTGTTCACTTCTTTCAGATTTTATTAATATAGAGCTGTGCAAAGTATTTTCTTGGAGTTCTTTTAATAGCCTCTCTGTTCCCTTTTCACTTGTAACTTTGCGTATAAGGACTCTGACAGCATAATTGGTTCTTGTACAATAGTTAAAAGTCAAGTCATGCTTAGACAAATTCTTTTTATTTTATAGATACAATATTACAAATTATAATTCTGGTCCTATTCATACTATAAAAATACCAATGTTAATCACAGAAGCAAATGCAAGAAAAATATAAAATATACTTGTTCACTAGAAACAAATATTTATATATGTACAAACCAAATATTTAGAATAAAATATGGATTTCAAACACTCCCTTTGAAGGATTTTTCTCTGTAGAATTATACTAGGTAAGCTTTCTCCAAATGAATTCAGAAAGTTTTGATTGAGGTTTTTTTTCTTTCTTGAAAGAATTCTTAATGCAAACAGAGATACTGTTCATTAATCCAGTGAAAATCTTCTTTCTTGAACATTTCCATTGTGCAAATTTATTACATGGTAAATTCTGGAAGGTGGGGTTATTTTCATGCTAATTCCATATGGCTGATCACAGGCTACAAGGGGTAGAGGTGAATCTGGAGACAGAGGCGGAGAACAGAGCACAATGTGTCGTATATGTTATGTCACATCTGTAGTTTTGGGCAAGATCTTGTAGATGATGGGAAACTATTGAAGAGTTTTAGCTATTTGTGTAGTATAATCATTTTGCACTTTATGAATACAACTGTGGCAGCAATGTGAGGCATGGATTAGAAGGGAGAAAGCATGAAGGCAGGGATGCCAGTTATGACAGCAGGGAAAAGAGTTAGAGGCCAGAAGGGTAAGATTCAAATAATATTTAAGAGGAAGAACAGCAAGTCTTAGAGACCAACTGAGTGTGAGGGGTAAGGGGAAACGTTTAGATTGGTTTCCAGATCACTTGTGGTTTGAAGAATTGCATGAATGATGGCATCATTAGTTAAGGGAATTCAGAGAAGGAACAGGTGCTAGGAGGAAGATGATAAATTGCTTTGCACACATAGAATTTTACATTCAATGAATGTTCTATGGAACATTCAAGGAGAGCTGTGTTTGAGAGCCAGCTGTATATACTAGTCTAAAGCTCAGTGGGGAGGTTCAAGCTGGGTTATGTTGACATAATTAGAATACGCTAGCGAATGCCACAAAATGAGTTTGCCTAGAGAGAGTGTTTTGGATAAGAAATGAAAAGGGCCCAGGACCAAAACCTGAGAAACACTGAAGTTTAAAAAATTATATTTAAATAAAGGTGTTTACATCATTCCCTTTCCAAACTGGGTTTTCTTTTCTGATGACTATCTTTTCAAGAACTCAGGCTCAAACATTGGGGTCAATTCAACTCCTTGCATTCCTTTTATGCTCACATAATTTTCAAGGCCTGCTGAGTCTCCTTTCAACAAGCCTCTCATCTCTGCTCCTTGGTTCCCATTCTGCCTCTGCCCTAGGCCCCAGTGCCACCCGCCTGGCAAGAGCCTTCTGGACATGCAAGGCCCTCCTATCTGAGGTCATCACCCTGATGGCCTGTCAATTTTGTTTTTATGTCTGTTTAAGAGGGGGAATTATAAAACTAGTGATACTCATATACCTTATGAACATACAAATGTGCGTTCACTCACTCATCTTTTGATATAGCCAGAGCCTTTTGTTGATTATTGCTTCGTTTATTGGCATTCTGCATTGTTCTTCTTTTAAAAGCTGTATCCACAGTGCATAGCAATAATAGCTGGGCCTTCTTTAACACTTTCTGTGTAGAAGACACTCTTTTATACACTCAAAAAAATTAACTCTATTCATCTTCACTAAAAACTATGAAGTAGATATTATTAGAAACTCTATTTTACAGATAAGGAAACTGAGGCACATAAAGATTAAACAACTTACCCAAAGTCATAGAGTTAGCAAAGGGTAGAATTGGAACTGAATACATTATGTTCAGTTATATAGGCTCTTAACCACTGTGCGGCACTACTTCATCTACTCTGAACGTGCAAGACTCTTACAAAGTAACTTGACCATTGAAGCCTACTAGATTTTCATTCTCGGCACCCCCCCCCCCGAGTCTTTTACCCTTGTCTCACCTGCTCTTAATCTTACAGCAGCTATTAAACCCTTAGTTTTTCCAAAGCAGATAGTTTGTTTTTCTTGGAAACAACCACCCTCTTTGCTGATGCACTCATAATTGTTTTAAAATATTTAATTAAATTATGTAATTGCAACTAAAGCTCATAAACAGATTTGGGAGCAAACACCCTGACTCATGGTAAGCAAATGACTAGTCTGGAGGAGCAGGAATGCAGGGAAGTGCTAGAGTATGTCTTACTGTCTCAGCACCGAGAGTGCCCTGTGCACCCATCTGTGAATTTTAGAGACTACATTGAAAGCAGAGGTTAATGACACATTTAAGCTAAGAGGAGGTCAGTTAAGAAAATCTCTCTTGTTTTCTCTCAGTTTCCAAACTTGCCAGTCTGATCCATCCTGCCCAGGGCTTTCAGAGGGAAGCATCTTCATAAATGATTATGCCATTCACTGATCAAAGACATGCAGCCATTTCTCTACTGCCACAGAGCCGTGGCCCGAAGCCAACGTAAAGATCTAAATTCTCAGCATGACATTTAGAGCCCTCAATGATTTAACCCAATCCACGTCTCCAAAGATATTTGCCATTTATCCTTTCCATGTGCCAGGAATATTAATCTATGTTGAGTTTCAATTTTAAAAATCCATAATAACAAATTATTAATAATTTCCCTAAGCAGAGAGTAGCATTCATAAGTACTCTGCTTTCTTCTTTCTTTAATGAAGGAGAAAGAGCTACAAAGGGTATAGGAAAGAAAAGGACAGGGACAGAAACAGAGCTGCACAGTGTTTGTTCTACGAGTTCTCTAGGGCCCTGCGGCAGATTGTATTTTCCAGATATGGCTATGGTATTATTTCTGGTTCAACACACTGTTCAGAACCTTGTCACTCTTCCCTCCAAGAGTGAGGTCTCTGTTTTCTCACCTTGAATCTGGGCAGGAACTTGTAGCTACTCCCACAGGAAGAAAATGATGGAAGTAACACTATATGTCTTCCAAAGCTAGGTCACAGAAAGCATATACCCTGTATTTCGTTCTACCCTTTACAATGCTTGCCCTTTGCACTCTGTCACCATATTGCAATGACGTCAAACTAGGTGTTTTGCAGGGAGACCACGTGGAGAAGTCAAAGTGGAAAAGAATTGAGGCCTGTTGCTGATAGCCAGTGTCCAACTACAAGATGTGAATGAGTGAGCCTTCAGATGATTTCAGCCGTTAGCTTTCAAGTCTTCCAGCTGAGGCACGAGACTGTATCAGCAGAGGCAAGATGACCCCACCATTCTCTACCCAAAATCCTGACCCACAGTCTGTGAACATAATAAATTGTTTTACTCCACTAGGTTTTGGAGTCATTTGTTACGTAGCCATAGTAAGTGGGATAGGCCCCTTGTGCAAATAAGTAAATGGTGTTTCGGGTTCTTCTTCCCAGAATTTTGAGTTAGAAATGATTAGGATTATCTGCTCAATGTTTTTATCTGGAACTCCCATTCCCCCTTGCTGTTAGGTTTCAACTAGAGTGTGAAGTGTTGCCTAGTGCCTGGACTTGCAGTCTCAGCTGGCTGACTCTCAGGCCGGTGCCCTCGTGTGCCTTCCCAGCCATCTTCTGTGTGGGCTGAGCTTGTCACATGATTGCCAACATAGTATTACCACATGCTTCTTTTGCTTTGGGCATTGCATAGGCCCCCAGTGAATGCTTACAATGTTAGTGAGTGCAATCCTTAGTTGTCCTGGGTGACATGAAGAAGTAAAATCATTGTGTTTTTGCTCCCTGGAAAATCACTTTCTGCTTTAGAATTTCTTCACATATCA
Organism: Lepilemur ruficaudatus; assembly: GCA_963574885.1. NCBI lineage: Eukaryota > Metazoa > Chordata > Mammalia > Primates > Lepilemuridae > Lepilemur > Lepilemur ruficaudatus. The sequence continues at coordinate 39,467 of CAUYRT010103143.1, read as the reverse complement.
ATCTACACTCAAAAATAATATCTTCATAGCGTTGATGAAAGGAGGGAAAAATGATCACAAAGTGTTATGGATTGAAAGGAGGTAGGAGATACTTTGCTGTTTTCTCCGTAATCCTTCTCTCATCACTAGTCCCAAAACAGTTCTGCTTTTTCTCCCTTTGTCTTAGTCTGCTTTGTTCTGCTGTATGAGACTGAGTAATTTATTATGAACAGAAATGTATTGGCTCACAATTCTGGAGTCTGGAAAGTCCAATAATAAGGTGCTGGCATCTGCTAAGGGCTTTCTTGCTGTGTCATCCCATGGAGGAAAGACGAAGGGCCAAGAGAGAGCTGAACTTGCCCTTTTCTAATGGCACCAATCCCATCCTTGAGGGTGAAGTCCACATGGCCTAATCACCTCTTAAGGGTCCTGCCTTCAATACTGCTAAAATGGCAATTAAATTTCACTATGAGTTTTGGAGAGGACAAACAAATAATAGCACTCTTGCATGCTTTTGTTCATGTTATTGCCTTTGCCTGGAAATCCCTGAGATTGTACCGATTTTTTTTTTTTCAGCTTAGTTCAACATGCCAAGTCTTTTAAGTAGCTAATCCTAGCGGCAATCTTGTCCTATTTTATGCTCCCACAGAGTTTTGTTCATAATGTTTTTAAACTCTCTTCTTATGGTTATTTGTACACATGGATTACGATATCCTTGGCTTTATACTGAGGTCCCTGTTAAGTCTTTATTTCCCCCACAACATTTATCATTGTGCCTTTCAAATAATAAATCCACAATACAAAGTTGTTGAGTTAAATTTCTAAATGAAAAGGAATGGTAAAATATAATAAAGTGTGTGTATGTATATACTATGTATATGTACATATGATGTGAATTGGAATCTCATTTTCTTCACCATTTCTATAAATTATTGTTAAAACTATTTGGGCTTAACTTTCATGTAAAGTTAGAAAAGGCTCTGAGGGACCTACCTGAGAGAATCAAGGAATTTTAGTGATGGCAAGTTATTACACACACCTAATGTTTAATTTGGATAGTTGGTGGAAGTTTATACTAATTATTAAGGTCTGATTAAGAATTAGTAAACACTTATAGCAGCTAAGTGTGAAAATTTGAACATCAAAAGTGATACAAAATATGAGAAGAAAGAGCAAGAAGATATTCAATACTTTTACTTTAAGTTAAAAAATGTATTAGCATTTTTCTATTCCAAAATATTTGCGAGGTATATTGCATTGCTTCTACTTTGGAAGTGAGATAAACCACATAAAATAATTATTTAGAGCAAGTACACATGAATGAATTATGTCTCACTAACAATATTATATACATATTCCATTTAAAGATATTAATATCGATTCTTTCATTATGTGAGATTTTTTTCCAGCTACAGCATTCCAATTAACATAACCATCTATTTCCATATGAAGAGAGATCTGTGCTAATTTTATACTAATTTCTAAAATGAATAATTGAGATATTGGATGCAATGCCTCAAAAAACTGAATCTTGTTTGGTGTTTGAAGTAACAAGTCCTGAGCCATGAGTTAATCAAGAAAACTATACATAGGTCTTCATTAACATACCAAGAATCAGCCCACCAATAACAGAATCATTGAACATGTACATTTAATGCTACAAAATTCAATCACACTTAACTCAGCCTGAAAATATCAGTGTCTTAATAATTCCTTGTGTTTATATAGACTAGAACTTTTCCTGTGGAGAGAGCACAGTTCTTTTGCATATTTTCTTTGATTAACCACATTTAAGAGTGGATGCCATTATTCACACTTGACAATATATCAAAAAGGTGAAGTAACTCAGCCAAGGTCACACTGCCAGAGAGAGATCTAAATCAGCTGTAGATGCGTTGGCTGCAATTAGCACTCTTCTGAATCCAGAAATACACAGGACAAAATATACTTCTGTACTGGATGCCTCTCAATTATTGTAATGTCCCAAATGATGCTCTCACCAACCTCTGTTTCCTCTAAATGCTATATATAATGAAGGGTGAAAAGTGATGGAGTTGGTCCCTGGCAGGAGTTTTGCTGGAGAAGGATAGAGATGGAATCTGAGACACAACTATTGAGAGCTGTGGCTTCGTGGTAAACACTCTGTAGTAAGGTTTAACCATTGCTGTAACATGGCCATTCATGACTCAGCCCCAAAGCACCCAGTGGTAATGTGGGCCCCTTTGGAAATGCTGGATAACAATGGTTGCCATGGATGTGTTCTGGGGGGCCCCAGTGCTGGCTGGTGATTTAAAAAGGGGGTAGAGGATATTTGAAGGTCAGGTGAAATTTGTAAAGCTGTCCTAGGCTCTTGGTATGGCCCAAATCCTTCCTCAGATGTAATTTTGGTGCCTGCTTGGTACTTGTATGTAGGTAGAGGGTGCCAGATAATGAAAGAAAAGAAAAGAAAAACACAAATGAGAAGTTATGGTTAGTATTAGATCTAGATTGGAAAATAAAAGACACATTGGCACACATGCTTCAGTCCTATGGCACTGGAAGTGAAATCCATTTGTCACTCAGGGCTAGATGCTCCTTAGAAATCCTTCTAGTTGTATCATTATCTTATCCTACGTAAGTAAAGAGCTTTTGAAAATTATAGAATAATGAAGCTTATTTCCCAAATGCTATATTTTCAGTAAGTGCCCTCCCTGAATGCACAGAAATGTGGTTGTTTTTTCAAACAGATAACTTAAGGCAAGTAAAGCATTACAAGGTCTTATCAACAGCAACAGATAAAAGAGCAAGATGCCCTCTATTTAGATACGTAAACAGCAAGGCTCGAAGAGAACGTGAACTGACTGATTCAACATTTCCAGAAGATGAAGTTACATTAGAGTCCTGAAGAAAACCAGGCTGAGAAAACTTTGCCCATAAATCAGCAATTACTGGTAGTTAGTCAATATCACAGGTTTGATAAAGTGCCAGAGCCCACTAATGGTATAAGAACATTAAGTCTTTGGTCACAAAGTCACAGCAAGTCCTTGCTCAGATTTACTTTGGAGCTGTCTGGACGTGGAGCTGTCGCTGTGAATAACAAATTTGATGTTTTTCTTATGTCATTTTCGTGGCATTGTGCTGCATTCACACTTGGTGAAAACCAAGGCAGGCTGAAATAGAACAGCAGGTGGAGATGTGATGTGAGGAGTTTAGAACTTTGACATCTAGAAATTTAAGTTGGTCAAGCTCATGTATTCTTGAATTGCACCAAAGTTCTGCCCTTCAAACTGTGCTAACGTTGGCTACTGGCTTGCTCAATTACTTGCAAGATAGGCAAGATATAGTCTTCTGAGATTGAAGTGATGCACACTTGTGCAATCTCATAGTTTTTATCTTGCACCTGCCTTTACACAAAACAAAAATATAATATGGATTACCTGTCCCCATTCCCAAGGAAATCTACAATTGTCTAAAGGAGTCAATGCAAATGTTTAACATGAGTCTATCCATTTGCCTTGCTCAAGTCTCCAGTAAAGTTCAGATATTGCTTTCTAATATTGGTACTTGTTCATGGTAAACCTTCATAGTTCAGATACAATGTTCTGCAAGTGAAATGGCCTAACGCTTTCTACTCAGGGTGTAGCTCAGGGTTTGGTAGCATCTATATTACCTGGGAGCTTGTTATAAATTCAGAACTCAGGCCCCACCTAGAAACAGAATCTGCATTTTAACATGATCCTCAGAAATTTCATAAGCACATTGAAGTTTGAGAAGTGTTGGCCTATAGGACTTTTACTATTTTTACTGAAAATGGTATTTGTTAGGCATTTTATGTAAAAGAGTACCTGCTTGGATTCCTATGTATAGTTGGAGGTGGCACAGACAAAATTGGAATAGAATATGCTACCAAACACAATTTGTATGTGAGATCCAACTCTTTTTTTTTTGAGACAGGGTCTCACTCTGTTGCCGGGGCTAGAATGCCATGACGTCAGCCTAGCTCACAGCAACCTCAAACTCCTGGGCTCAAGCAATCCTTCTGCCTCAGCCTCCCAAATGGCTGGGACTACAGGCATGCACTAGCATGCCGGGCTAATTTTTTCTATATATTTTTAGTTGGCCAATTAATTTGTTTCTATTTTTAGTAGAGACGGGGTCTCGCTCTTGCTCAGGCTGGTTTTGAACTCCTGACCTTGAGCGATCCGCCCACCTCAGCCTCCCAGAGTGCTAGGATTACAGGCGTGAGCCATTGCGCCAGACCTGAGATCCAACTCTTAGTCTAAGTGAACATGAATTCTTATAGTGGGAGAATACAATACTGATATTGTGATGATCAAAAATGGTCCCTCCCATCATCAAAATGCCACCTTCAAAGAAAGCAGCTCAAAAATTTATTCTTCTGAATTTTAAATACTTGTGTTGCCCCTCTAAAGAGTTACTTTTGAGTGATCACATTAGGTAGGGTTGCCTTGCAGCTGCACTAACAGCTATGGAAAAATATTCATTCTTAGGGAAATAGGATGTACAAATATGAAATTCACTCAAGACCTCTCATCCTCTAAAACGGTCCAACACCATATGAATAGCAATCTATTTAGTAAATAGTAAATAAAGTGCTTGGGTCCATAATAGATCGATGGCAGCTGACCATTGTTAAATCTTGTCTGGCCCATCTCCAAGTTGTTTATGCTGTCCTGGCAGCCACAGGCATTCTCAAAGGGCAGGAGGCCAGGAGGCAGGCGGAAGGAGGAATGCAGCTTGCAGCCCCTCCTGGCTTCTCCCCCTCTTCTTAGTGGCTTGCTTTGTGAGTCATTTGATCTGGAGAAAAATACCCTTACTCTAAAGCAATCACATCTCTCACCATTAAAGGCTGAAATGATAAGCAGGAAAAAAGATAGTATGAGGACAGTGTATAATAAGGAGCTTTATCCTCGGTAACATTTTGATAAACACAATAAAAAGGCAAAGTCAATTTCTCCTTAAAATTCTGGAGACCCACTACCAATTTATAACCAGAAGAAAAAAAAGAAAGCTTATTTTAAAAATCATTTTATTTCTTTTTAAATAACTTTGAAATAGAGGAATTTTTCCTAATAAGGCACAAAAAAATCTAAGAAATCTCAAACAGTTATAGTATCACAAAGGATGATGTTTAAAGATGCACTTTTGGGGAGCTTCTTCAAATTACCTTTGTCTTTTCACAAATTATTCAGGAGCGATACAGGGCTGCCAGATGAAAGAAATACATTATCAAAGGGTACTGGGTTTGGGAGCAAGTTTATAATAAAGGTTAATCAATTATTGTAACAATTTCATTTTACATTATACTTATTCTTGAGTCATTTGTATTTACTATATAAATTCTGTTACTTATATCAAGTATATGGGGAAAATATTTATGGGTGAAAAACAATACAGAATACACCGTTTTGTGTTTGAAAGGAGATGGGTAACCCAGAAAATCATTATCTTCAATTTTTTGTTTTGAATACACAGGTTGTAGTAACACAGGGAAGGGACATTAACAGTTGTGCAAGGGCACCGATAAATGTGTGAATACTGAAAGTTTGTCTGGGTAATCCAGACCCCTCAAATCTTCCACTGAGGACAAAATAATTGTGAGAGGTTGCAGACCTTCAATTGTATAGAACATTTACATTTAAACTCTCAGATAATCACTTATCATTTTTACTTTACCTGTACAGACAGAAAATCTTTGCTCTCTTAACGATTACCATGTCACTGTGAACAGACCACAAGGACTTGCCTAATACAGATACATAGGAATTCTTTCAGAAGCATTTTTAGCTGGGTACAGTGGCTCATACCTGTGATCCCAGCACTTTGGGAGGCCAAGGCAGAAGGATCGCTTTAGCCCAGGAATTCAGTATCAGCATGGGCAACACAGCAAGACCCTAGTCTCTACAAAAAATTTAAAAATTATCCGGGCATGGTGGCACATGTCTGTAGTCCCAACTACTCAGGAGGCTGAGGAAGAAGGAATGCTTGATACTAGGGATTGGAAGTTGCAGTGAGCTATGATCTTGCTACTGTACTCTAGCCTGAGCAACAGAGTGAGATCCCATCTCTAATGAAACAAAAACTAACAAAGAAGAAAACATTTTCCACTTGAAAAAGCAAAAAAGTAGGAAGGAGAGGGATTGTAGCCTCAAGGATTGTACCCTCAACTGGGCTAACCTGAGGCCCTGGCCATGAGCTTCATTTATCTGGCTGTGAGTAGGTGTGAAGGTATCTTAGGAAGAGAGCTATTCGGTCCTCTGCCTCCAGGTGGTATTTCTCCTAAATTATTCTTGACCACTGACAAACTTTATTAATGTTAAGGTTTTAAGTATATGATCCAAGCTACAGAAAAAGGAACAGTACAAGTCAAAACAGCACAAACAGAACAAGTTAGATAGGTTTTTATTTTTAAAATATATTTCAAGATATTCCTTATAGGCTTGTGTAAATTCAGTTTAAAGTTTTATCAGATTACTTTAAACAATCTTACTGACTTGTAGTCAGTATTCACTTATTAAAGATATTAGGAAATATCCACTGGAAGCTGCAAGTTAAGAGACCTACATTCAAGTCTTGGCTTTGCAAGCAACTTGTCATAAATCTCTGGGTAAATCACCCTGTCTTTCTAGGCTTTTCTTTCCTCTGGAGACAATTAAAAGGGTTAGACTAGAATGAACTTGAAGGTTCTATTCTGACATTTTGCGCTGGAAAGGCTCAATTACTGATCTTCTACATGTTTTAATAAATATTAATAATATTCATACATTTGCATACTACTTTATAGCTCACAAAGTGCTTTCATATATATGATCTCTTTTAAATCTTTCCAGTGCCTGTGAGTTAGGTACATTTCATAGAAGTGAGAACAAGCTCAGAGAAGCTGTGATTTATCCAAGATCACAGAGCCTAATGTGACAGAGCTGGATAGAAGGGTATTCCTACTCCCGAGTTCAATTTTTATTTCTATTGTATTCAGCTACTTCAGGTTTAGTGTTATATGGGAGCATGATTAGTTAAGTTTATTGAATTGTGAAGTAATGTGTTATCATTAAAAAGCCAGACTTCTGGATTTAAAGTCAAACAACTAGGTTTCATTGACAGCTCTTATACTGTGATTTGGGGAATTCATTTCAACTCTCTGAGCTTCAGTTTCTTCACCTGTAAAAAAAAGGGTCTGGACTCCATGGGTTCGGATTTTTTTCTTGTTTACAATTCTGGTTTTCTTCTTAATGGTTGTCACTATTTCTAGAGCAATATAATCATAGATTAATATTAAATGAAACCTTTTTATGGATTATAAGAGGTTAAAAAAGATAGACTAAGAGATTATTTCCATTGGCTATTATTCATGCTCTTTGGTCATTGGCATATTAAAAATCTTGAACTAATATTATTGACTAAACTCTACTTTAAAAAAACTAGTTAACCTAAAATTCCACAGAGGGGTAAATTATTTTGGCTGAATTATGCAGAAAAAGTGTGGAGTTGCATTTTCTGAGAGGTCTTGACCTGAGAGAAGAACTCACTTGGGAATCAATGACAGAAAACCAAAGGGAACTCATTGTGAAGACATTTTTTGGCCCTCTCTGTAGTGTTCTGAATGTTATCTCTACCATCTGATATAGTATCTTATTGTCATGTGTACTCATAGTCCTGAAAGTTTATAATTGGTAGAAATTTCATTTTAAGATATAGAAAAATCACTTGAAAACAGTAGAGGGTATGATGGTGAGTGTTTCAAGAGTTAGGGACAAAGAAGAGTTTTGAACCTGCTGCTTCTTTGCCCGCCTCCCCATTTGAGTAGAACATTGTAACTTTTGAAGCTAACATAGAATAGATCATAACCAGCTTGCTGAGCTGGTGACTTTATGTACAATTAAGCCTTGTTGGGACTTTCTTTATTTGTAATAGTGCTGTTACAGCGTGGGATGCTATTCAGTTCCAAACAACATTCCATTTAATAACTAGGCATTAGTTCACCCATTAAATCAGGGCCATCACTAACTGATAAGCATTGCCCTTTTCTTTGGCCTCACTTGGCTCTCCTGCCCAGCAAACAAAGCACAGCAACAGCATCACCCTTGAGATGAGAAGGTTGGAGGCTGGGTAGATCGAACAATGATGACCAAAATGCAATCTAGTCATGGAAATGAAAATTTCCTTTAGACTTTCCTTTTCTTTAAATAAGAACTTATGTACTTTCCAAGCAGTGTTTTAAGTGCCATTAAAAACAAAATTAGACAAAATAAGCAATAGTACCAACTACCACATTTTTTTAGACACTAAAGTGATGGAAATGTATGGAGGGGCATGCAACAGATATTCATCCAAAAGATAAGAGCAAAACTGTTACTGTAATAGCAGCATTGCTTGCAGTAATCAAAACTAAAAGCAGCTCAATGACCATCAAGAATAAAATAGATAAATAAATTATGGTATAGTTATACAATAGAAACTCAAGAAACTACCATTACACTCAACGGCATGAATAACTCACAAACCTAATTTTGAGAGAAGGAAGCCAGACTCAAAGGAGTAGATAATATATGATTTCATCTACTTAAAGGTCGAAACTTAGCAAAATTAATCTCTGGTGTTAGAATTCAGGATAATGGTGACCCTTGGGAGAAGTAAGGGGAAGAGATTTAGCAGAGCATATGGGGAGCTTCTGAATGCTGGTACTTATCTATTTTTAATCTGAATGGTGAATACAAGGGTGTATTTACTTTTCATCAAACTCTACACTCATATTTTGTATTCTTTTAAAATAGATTTCATACTTAAATGAAAAGTTTATCTAGAAATTATCTAAGGAATGAGCAGCTGCTATAGTAAGACTTGGTGTGAGCACTTTACAGGCATCAACTCAATAGAGTTTCATGAGCAACCATAGATGGGCCAGTCTTATTTATGTATTGACAAATTATTATTTCAATCTAGTTTTTATTTTATAATAGATTTAGATTCATAGAAAAGCTGCAACTAATAGATTTAGATATACAGAAAATTTGCAGTGATAATATAGACAGTTCTCACATGTCACTCATCCAGTTTCCTCTTATTGTTAACACCTTATATTACCATAGTACATTTGTTACAACTAAGAAACCAGCATTGGTATACTACCATTAACTAAATTCTACCCTTCATTCCAATTTCACTAGTTTTTTCACTAATATCTTTTTTCTTTTCCAATATACCATTTAAAATGCCATATTAGGGTTTTTTTTCAAAGATAAACAAAATCAACAAGCTTTTTAGCAAACTAACAAATAAAAAATGAGGAAAGACTCAAATAAAATCAGAGATGAAAAAAGAGACATTACAACTGATAGCAGAAAAACACGAAGAATTGTAAGAAGCTATTCGGAACAATTATACACAAAAACAAATTTGGCAAGCTAGAATAAACGGATAAATTCCTGGACACACACAACCAGCCAAGATCAAATCATGAAGATACAGAAAAATGAGAACAGACCAATAACAAGTAATGAAATGGAATCAGTAATAAATGATCTCCCATCAAAGGAAAGCCCAGGACCTGATGGCTTCACTATTTAAATCTATCAAACATTTAAAGAAGAACGAATACCAATTCTTCTCAAACTCTTCTGAAAAACTGTAGAGGGGAGAATAATTCCAAACTCATTCTGAGGCCAGCATTACCCTAATATCAAAATCAGACAATGACACACCAAAAAAGAAAACTTACAGGCCAATATTCCTGGGATGCAAAAATCCTCAACAATAAAAAGATCATTCACCATTGTCAAGTGGGATTCATCTCAGGTATGCAAGGATGGTTCAACATATGCAAATCAATAAATGTGATACATTACATTAATAAAATAAAGAACAAAAAAACCCACATGATCACTTCAATAGATGGAGAAAAAGCATTTAACAAAATTCAACATTTCTTCATGATAAAAACTCTCAAGAAATTAGATGTAGAAGGAATGTACCTCAACACAACAAAGGCCATACATGACAAACCCACAGATAATATTAATAAACTGAATGAAAAAAAGTCAAATTGAAAGCTTTTCTTTTAAGAACTAGAACAAGAAAAGAACACCCACTTTCACAGCTGCTATTCAACATAGTAAAGGAAGCCCTAGCCAGAGCAATTAGATAAGAAAAAGAAATAAAAGTCATCTAAATTGGAAAAGAGGAAATTAAATTGTCCCTGTTTGCAGATGACATGATCTTATGTATAGAAAATCCTAAAGACTCCACTAAAAAACTGTTAAAATTAATAAATTTAGAAAGGTTACGGATACAAAAATCAACATATAAAAATCAGTAGCATTTTTATAAACTAATAGTGAGCTATTTGAAAAAGAAATCAAGAAAAAAATCCTGTTTACAATAGCCACACACACAAATGGAATGATGTTCTGTGTACATGGATTGGGAGAATCATTGAAATGTCCATGCCATCCAAAGTGATCTTCAGATCCAATGCAATCCCTATCAAAATATCAATGATATTCTTTATAAAAATAGGAAAAACAATCATAAAATTTGTATGGGACCATTAAAAACTCTAGATAAGCCAAAGCAATCTTGAGCAAAAAGAACAAACCTGAAGGCATCACAATACCTAACTTTGAATAATACTATAGAGCTGTAGTAACCAAAACAGCATCATAGTGACATAAAAACAGATACATCAACCAATGTAATAGAATAGAGAGCCCAGAAATAAACCCACACACCTATGGTCAATTGATTTTGACAAAGGTGCCAAGAATACACAATGGAGAAAAGACATTCTCTTCAGTAAATGGAGTGGGGAAAATTGAATACCACACACAGAAGAGTAAAATTAGACCCTTATCTCCCACTATATACAAAAACAAAAATTGATTAAAGACTTAAATCTAAGATCTGGAATTATGAAACTACTAGGAAAAAATGTTGGGAAAACCCTCCAGGACATTGGTCTGGGCAGAGTTTTTGTGTAAGATCTTAAAAGCACAGACAACAAAAGCAAAAAGAGACAAAGAGGATTGTATATCAAGCTAAGAAGCTTCTGCGCAGCAAACAAAACAATCAGCAAGGTGAAAAGACAACTCACAGAAGGAGAGAAAATATCTGCAAACTATCCATCTGACAAGGGATTAATAAACAGGATATATAAGGAGGTCAAATAACTCAATAGGAAAAAACCCAAATAATCTGATTACGAATTGGGTAAAACATCTGAATAGACATTTCTCAAAAGAAGGCATACAAATGTCCAACAGGTATATGAAAAAATGTTCAACATCACTAATCAGAGAAATATAAATCAAAACCATGATGAGATATCATCTCACTCCAATTAGAAAGGCTTTTTATCAAAAAGGCAATGAATAACAGATGCTGGCATGGATGTGGAGCAAGGGGAACCCTCATAGACCATCAGTGGGAATGTAATTAGTACAGCCACTAAGGAAAACAGTATGGAGGTTCCTCAAAAATAAAAATAGTATTAGAATACAATTCAGCAATTCCACTACTGGGTATATATCTGAAAGAACAGAAATCAACATATTGAAGAGAAATCTGTACTCTCATGTTTACTGTGGCACTGTTTGCAACAGCCAGAATATGGAACAAACCTATGTGCCCATCAATGGACGAATAAAGAAAATGTAGTATATATACACAGTGGAATATTATTCAGCCATAAAAAACGAAATCCTGTCATTTGCAGCAACATGGAGGCTACTAACATGGAGGTTATTATGTTAAGTGAAATAAGCCAGGCACAGAAAGACAAATATCACATGTCCTCACTCATATGTGGGAGCTAAAAAAGTGGATCTCATGTCGATAGAGAGTAGATTGGTGGTTACCAGAGGCTGGGAAGAGTAGAAAAGAGGATGAAGAAAGTATAAATATACATTTAGATAGAAGAAATAAGACCTGGTGTTTGATAGGTAAGGTGATTATAGTTAATATTAATTTTAAAATAGCTAGAAGAGAAAAATTCAAATGTTTGTAGCCTTAAAAAGATAAATATTTAAGGTGATGGATGTCCCAATTATTCTGATTATATGAATGAATCAAATTATCATATGCATTGGGAAAATATATACAGCTATTATGTATCACTAAAAAAACTAAATTTTAAAAGAAGTTGAGGAACGTAAAAAATAAAATTCCTACTTTTGTATACAGTTTATACTGCACATTATATATTGGCTCAGTTCATATAACTGTAAATATCCCTATTATTTTGCCTCTTTACAGGATTGAGACAAACAATGCGTGGATCAACATCTTATTATTAAATGTTTTTCCATCTTAATGGAAATTTTGTAACAAGTCAAATATGATGCAAACTAAAAAAGGGCGATACTGTGTCTACCGAAAATAAATCAAAATGGCTGAGGAAGGGAGGCCGCAAGAGTTATTTCTTCATCTGAGGTAATGGCCAGAGACTTCAGAAGGTTAGGAAGGATTTGCATCTGGGGCAGAAGGGGTTTGCAAACTTGGTGAATTATGCCTTCAGAGCCTTATTGACGTATCTTCCACTTTTCCTCTGTGGATCCTTGTGGCCCGGAATACCTATGCATCACCTGACCCGCCAGATCTGGACTAAACCCTTACCAAGACTACACTACAGATGCCAAGCTGGTGCTTGAAGGGACTATATTGCAGAGCGTTTGCAACCAACGCCTGCCAGGGAGTCCCTGGGCCATTTACAAGCTCACCTCCGGCGCTGGGAAGCCAGCGCCTCCTCCCCGCCCCGGCCTAGGATGGGGCTATCCAGACGCCCTCAAGTACCTTCAGCGGGAACAGCGCCCCGCCTCCTTCCTGGCCCCGCCCCTCCCCTTCCCGCGCCCCGCCCCCGCGGCGCAGGCTCCGCCCCTCCTCGCAGCCGCTGCGTCTTCCTTCCGGGTCGCTCTGGGCCGGGCTAGCCGCCGCGGTGCCGCAGCGGGAGAGTCCGGGATCCGCCCCCGCGCCGCTTGGTCGCTGGTGGAGCCCGCAGCGTGCGCCTCTCCCGGACCCTGCAGGGTACGGCCCTTCCTTTACTTCTCCCTCCCGAGGGTCTCCGTCTTCTTCCTGCGGCGCTGGGGCCGGGCTGTGGCGGCGCGCCCCGCCTGGGGAGCCTCGGCGCGGGGCACGGGCTTCCGCCGCCCGCCCCTCCCCCGCCCGCGCTGCGCTTGCGGGGCTTGCTGGGGACCCTGGAAACTGCTTACGTGCTTCGGGCGCTATTTCTCTGCCCGCGTCTGTCTGCAGGGCGGGAGGCGCCGCCCCGACGCGTGCGCGGCGCAGGGTTGTTTACACCCTGGGATCTGCCCGGATCCCCGCGCTGCGCTAATCTGGCCGCCTCGGGTTGGCCACTTGCCGGCCTGTGTACTTGTTGCTCCTGTGCCTGCTGCCCCGATTTCCCTCTGACATCCGATGATGTTTGCCTATCCGGGCCCATGTTTTCTTTCTTCAGGACTGCCACAAGATGCCCGGCTACAACCTTATTTCAATGTTTAGGGGTGCTGCTAGGGTGTGATGATGACCATCCCCATGGCCTCTTTGTCAATATGTTTGCAACAGGGGTGGTTTTGGATTTCTTAGTTTCACAAATGATCATTGCCACAAAGCTTTGAGAAACAAATTGAAATACAGCATACAAATAATTAGAAAGTTATGGTCTAAACCTGTGGTCAAGTAGTTGCATTTGCAGGATACTGAGTCTGGCATTATGCCCTGGAGGGCTCACTACTACCAGGTGCCGCTTGTTGTGGTCTGTTTAAAGACAAGCTGCCTTTTCTGCTTAAGTGCCCTCTTCGTTTTATTACGTTTGGAGTATAGATACACTGTTTTCTTTCAAGCTCACTTCATGCTTCTGTTCTGTACTACATATTTCGTACCTGTTGGTTGAGTAGAGGGAGACTATACAGACAGGTCAACGCTTCTGACATTCTTTATCAGATACTAAGTTCTTGGGTGAAAGGGTCAGCGTACTTGTCTTTCCAGTGGCAGTGTGCATCGCTCTGTAGTATTCATTGAATTGGATTCTTTTTTCCACACTTCCTGAATACTAACTTTTTTTTCTAACTGCTGACCCTAATTTTGGCTTTTCTGAACCCTGCTTTTTCATATCCTTCCCTTCTGTTACTTGAAAATCAGGTTAGGTCAATGTAAGATGGTTAATTTCTTTTACTCACACCTTGATGTAGTAATGCAATTATAGTTCTCTGTACAATGGTATCTTAAAATGTTGGTAACTCCTTGTCTTTTACTTCCACATATGGTCGGTTAACAAAAACTGCGCCTTCTTTCTTTACTGTGTTAGTCTTATTGCCTCATCTTAATTTTGGTGTATTCAACATTCTCTGTCTCAACTTCATGGATCTAACTTTGGTGTCCTTTCAGAAAGGCCTTTTGCCCCATGATTGGCATATAAATATCCGCCTGTGTTCTAGTACTATTAATGGTCTTATTCATATTTTAGTGTGAGGTAGGAAGTAAGGCTTTAACTTTTTTTGTTAAGCAGTGACCCCATTATCATTGGTGGAATTCTGTTTTTCTCTGTTGGTAAGTACTATAAGTATCACAGGCCCTAATTTCTGTATATTCTTGGGACCCTCTAAACTATTGTGCAGTGATCTCTGGCTTCCTTGCTGCTCCTATTACTCTGGCTTTATAGTGTGTTTTAATGTCTAGTGATTTGAACAATGCTTGGCGTATTGTAGACATCACTAAATATTTTTGGAGTTAACACATTTAATGGGGGCAAGTCAGTTTCCTTTCTTTATCTCTTGCTCCCCTCCCTGCTTTTAAAGTTTCTTGGCTGTTCTTGAAATTAATTTTTTCAAGCTTGCTTTTTCCATGGTCAGTTGAATCATTAACTGTTGCTAAATAAACCCCTTCTGTTGTTCACTCAGAATTCACTACTCAGGTTGATCTTCAGAGTTGTACATAGAGAAGCAGCAGCCTGATTCAAAGTCTATGTCTTTTGACTTTGCATTGTGTCTTAGTAAGTGTAGCGTTGTCAGGTTTAGTCTTATTCTGTGTTCTCTCTTCTTGGTGGGCTTTTGGCAGAAGAATGACCAGACACACCAAAATAAGGCAAGCATGAAGTGAGATTTATTGAGGGGGAGCAATATAGAGGTTTACAGAGCAAGATACATACACCACAGATGAGAGCTGGACCCCTTGTCATAGCAGAAAAAGAGAGTTTGGTTATGAGCTGAGTCTTGTTTTATGGTGTCCCCAGATAGGGACCTCCCCATGATTCAGATGTTACCATGAAACCACTTTGATTAGACAGCTGGTAGTTGCATGACTTGAGTCTTACTATGCATGCGGGTTGTTCTAGGTCACTTTCCGGGCTCTATTGTACCTATGCTGCTTGGCCTGTGGGCTGGAGAGTCCTCTGCATGTCTTTGCAGTTGACGTGCTAAGTTCTGATTGGCAGATTCATAGGGTGTTCCCTCCTACCAGGTATGGCAGTCTCTTGGGACAGGACGGGGGTTGGGGGGAGCAGTCTTGTCTTTTCCCAGGTGGGGCAATTGCACCAAAGTAGGGCACCCACTTTCGTCCCTGTGAGACCCAGAATCTCTTGCTGTTTACCTAACAGTGTGTCTCTCCCCATTGGCTATGTTTTAGGGTGTTTTGTACCTGATTTCTGTAGCTCTACGAGGTAAATGGCTAATGGCTATAGATGTATTCCCTGGGACATCCTCATGTCGATTTGTATTTTACCATTCCAACTGGATATCAAATATAATCAATTTTCAGATGTTGCTATAATAGATACTTAAAAACTTTATTTGATCATAAAATAAATGTATATATTCTCTGCCAGGTGCTGTGGCTCACACCTATAATCCTAGCACTTTACGAAGCCAAGGTGGTAGGATTGCTTTATATCAGGAGTTTGACCCCATCTCTACAAAAAAAAAAAAAAAATTAGCCAGGCGTGGTGGTGAGCACTTATAGTCTCAGCTGCTCAGGAGGCTGAGGCAGGAGCATGGAGTGAGCCTAGGAGTTTAAGGCTGCATGGAGCTATGATGAAGCCACTGCACTCTAACCTGGGCAACAGAGTGAGACCCTGTCTCAAAAAAAAAAAAAAAAAGTTCTTTTAAAAAAATCAAGCAATACAGAAATAGCCAAAGGAGGAGGTGAAAATGTTGTGTGCCCACATACCCAGTAACTGTTCCACAAAGATTGTCACCATTTAATAATTTTTTCTCTCTCCTAGATTTTAAAAATGTATGTGTATAAATCTACATTTGTTTCATAAATGTCAGTGTACCATATGTAATTTTCCATAGCTTCCGTTAGTAATAATGAACATCTTTCTATGTCAGTGCATATAACATCATCTTTTTGTAAAGTCTTTTTAGTATTTTGTAGAAAGAACCCCAAATTTATTTAACCAATCTCCTGTTGATATTTAGGCTATTCCAAATATATTATAAACATAACTGCAGTGATCATTTTTGTATGTATATATTTGTGTGTTTATTTCCTTCGTGTAAATACTTAGATGTGGAATTGCTGGGTCAAGTGCTATATATACATTTTAAATTATGAGAGATTTTGCTATGGTACACTTCAGAAAGGCTGCTGGTAAGAGGACATTTTTACAATTTATAGAATTTATAAGAATACTGCTTTGCCATATCATTGCCAAGAACCGTCAAGGGTCTGAGCTTATACCCTACTTGCAAGCTAACAGTTTCACAGATGCTGTCAGGAAACAAGACTCCTGGGTCAGAGACAAAGCACAACAGTACCAGTAGCCAGAGTGTCACCTTCTTATGCTGGTTCCTGGAGCCCCAGTTTCCATAGGGTGATGGGACCAGGGTCAGGAGACATTAGCATACAAAGTAGGTTGTGTTCAGGAGAGGAATTCTGAGTTTAGGGAACCTGAATCTTTCATAGTATACTTTGAGAAAACTTACCTGATGTTTGCTATAGAAGGAGACATAATCTGTATTTTCTTGAATAGTAAATAAACCTGCCCTCTGCTCTAGAGGGAGACCTCTCTTTATCTGTCAAGGCTGTTTGGTATATAAACAAAGGCCATTAGTCCTTCTGCTTATAAGACTTATAGAAATTTGAGAGATCTATGAAGTATTATCTCATAACAAGAACTGATAAGATGATATCATTTTTTTACATTTAGTAATTTTATGGATGAAAAATGCTATTTTATCACTGTTTTAATACTGCATTTTCTTGCTTATTAATGGAATTGACTGTATGTTGGTCATTTGTAGTTTGAGTTGATCATATTTGCTTAGTTTCATGTTGCAGTGTTCCTCTTACTGTGTTGTAATAGCTGTTTACATATTGTGGCTATTAACAACTTGGTACACGATTTGTTAGTATTTTCTCATGGTCTCTTTCTTGTAAGGTTTCTGGGAGCTTTTGCTATAGAAATCTTTAATATTTATCTTGCCAGTTTTGTTCTTTTTCTTTATGGCTCTGGATTGCCACCCCAAGATTATTAAAATACTCTGTATATATCTTTTATTGTATATTTTTTGTAACATATTTAGATTTTTAAATTTATTTTTCCAAATTGCTGGACATTTTCCCAAAACATTTGTGTTGATAAGCTGTCCTTTCTCTGTTGTTTTGATTTGACACATTTATTATAACATACTATATCCTTGTTTGTTGTTTTCTCAAAACTGACAAATCAGTAAGCAAAGTATGTTAGTTCCCTACTGAGACTATGATTTTGGTTAAACTCATCCTTAAACACTACTATGTGTAAATTGTGTAATTTTTCTTAGTGGATTTTATCTTAAAAATATAAAATAGCTTTTTTTGCCCTGTTTAATGATTTTTTGCTCTGGAGTTTACATTGTTTGATATTGCCTTTCTGTCAGTTTTGTGTTAACCTGGTAGATCTTTATTGTCTATGTTTATTTTCAGTCATTCTACATTATTTTACTTTACTTGCCTTTCATAACATCAAACATTTTATAGCTGGAGTTTCTCCCTCCATTCTTTCTCCCTCCCCATTTGGAAGATTGTCTTTTTCTGTTTTGCATTTTAAAAAAAAACTTTTTTGAAAGATGCTTACAGAGTCACATGTACTTGTAAGAAATAATACAGAGAGATCTAGATCCTGTGTATACTTCACCCAGTTTCCTCCTTATATCTTGTATAACTATAGTACAATATTACACTCAGGAAATTGACATTGATACACTCTACAGACTTAGATTTCACCAGTTTTACATGTACTACTCTGTGTGTGTGTTTTGAGGCAATTTTATGTAGATTCCTGTGACCGCCACCAAAATACAGAATAGTTCCATCACAAGGATACCTTATGGAAAAGTGTTTATCTTTAATTGGAAAATTTAACCTAGTCGTATTTACTTTGGTTTTTTTGCCCCCCTCTTCTGCACTCTTGGAAATTCTAAAACCATCTATAACTGATTTCTTCATTACTGTCATTCTTCCCTTTCCTTCCCTGTATTCTTGGTTTTATTGATTTGATCACTTGCCTTCTCTACATTCTTGGTTTTATTGATTTGGTTCCTTTTTTACATTGCTTCTGGTTCCCACCCACCCCCCAATCATTCTTTTAAACTTTACTAGTGCTGTATCTGTAATTATTTAGATTTAACTATGAGGTCACTGGTTACTTGAATGTTAGGTCTTCCCCCTTTACTAAATTGTTTATTTATTTATTTTACTGGAATACATTCTTGAGTAATGCTTTTAGGAAGAGTTATGGGAAGTATACTTGCATGTCCAGAAATATTTTTCATTTTGTTGTTTTTCTATGTGAATAGGAGTTTGAGTCAGTTTTTTTCCTTAAGAATTTCTACAATATTACATTATTTTCTAACATTTCCTTGAATTTCAATCAGCTTCAGTCTCTTCTTGAACTTGTCTTATATAAATATTAGGTTTCTCACATTTGTGCTCTGGGGCACTTATCATTTTTCTCATTTTAATTTTCAATTTCAGTCATGTTTTTAGTTTCTAAAAACATTTTTATCATTTTTTTTAAAATTAGGTTTTATTTTTTAATGTATCCTATAACCTATTCACACTAAACATAATAATTATTTTTTAACTATTCTTCTAATTTTGACATTAACTTTTATTTGATGCCATTTGCTGTAATTGCCTGCCTTCTTTTCCTGTGTTTAAAATGGCTAATTACTTTCAGACATGTAAATGTAGATCTGCACTGACTGATTTGTTTCTGGTCTGAAATCTTTCTGAAGTCATGAAGGTTAACAGTCTCTGGAGAGGTAGTTTCCCAAGGCAAAGTGAGTAGCTGGGGTTCTGTGAACAGTCTTTGCCGTTGGCAGAATTAGTGGGCAGGACATGCCAGCTAGTAGATACTTTTCAGGATGTACTGGTTAGAAACAGACAAATAAGCTGTGGTGCACATAATAAACAAGCCAATACTAGGGTATCATATCTCTAGCTCCACTTGTTTTGGTCCAAAACAAAGACTGAAAATGAAACCACACAGCACCATCACTGTAAAAATTCCGTTCTGTGGCCCCTTTATAGTCATTGTAGTTAACCTCTGCTACCTGCCCTGACTCCCAGGCACATTGATCTGTTTGCCTTACCTATAATTTTGCCTTTTCCAGCATATTATATAAGTGAAATCATACAATATGTAGCTTTTGCATCAGGTTTCTGTCACTTAGCAAAATAAATTTTAAGATTTATCTGTATTATTACCTGGGTTGTTAGTTCATTCCTTTTTTTATTTGCTGAGTAGTAATTCATTGTATGGATGTACCATTGTTTATTCATTCACCTGTTAAGGACAACTTGGGTGTTTCCAGGTTGGAATTATGCATAAATCTGCTGTAAACACTTGGGTGCAGGTTTTTGTTTGAATATAAGTTTTCAATACGCTTGGGTAAATACCTAAGAGTGGGATTGCTGGATGGTTTGGTAAGGGTATATGAAGCTTAAACTGCCAAACTGTTTTTCAAAGCGACTATACCATTTTGCATTCCCACTAGAAATGTTTGCAGCATCTAATTTGGTATCATCCTGAAATGTGATTAATCTGTAATTAATTCTTCCCAGATCTAAGACATTAAATACTATCTCTCGCAGGGTTTACCCTTTTGAAACTGTGCTTGATACTGCTCTTCAGTAAAATGTATGCCAGGATGCACACAAATATACCATAAAAGAAAAAGTAAATTGGACTTAAAATCTTTTAAAGATACTACCAAGTAAATGAAAAGTCAGGCACAGAAGAGGAGAAAATACTTCCAAAATATTTATGTGACAAAGAGTTTGTATCTAGAATGTATAAAGAACTCTTATAACTCAATAATAAGAAAACAAAAAAAACTGGATTAAAAAATGAGCAAAATAGACATTGCACTGAAGAAGATACAAATGACAAGCACGTGAAGTGATACTCCATGTCATTAATAAATTGAGAAATGCAAATTAAGACTATATCACTACTCACTAGAATGGATAAAGACTGACAATATTAACTATTGGTGAGGATGTGGAGCAACTGGAACTCTCATAGTTTGCTGGTGAAAATGTAAAATGCTACAGCCACTTTGGAGACAGTTTGGTACTAGAAACAACCCAAATGTAAATCAATAGGTGAATGGATATATCAATACAGTTGACCCTGGAACAACACGAGTTTGAACTGTGCCAGTCCACTTATATGCAGATTTTTTTCAGTAACTATAGGAAAAGTTCTTGGAGTTTTGCAGCAGTTTGAATAAACTCACTAGACAGACCACAAAGCCTAGAGATATTGAAAAAATTTTAAAAAGATGTGTCATGAATGCATAAAATATATGTGAATACTACTAGTCTCTTTTATCATTTACTACCATAGAATGTACACAAATCTATAAAAAGTTAAAATTTATCAAAACTTATGTGCAAAATATATAGTGCCATCTGCAGTCAAGAGAAATATAAACAAATGTAAAGATGCACATTGAATCATAACTGCATTAAATTGGCTATAGTACATACTGTACTACTACTGTACTACTGTAATAATTTTATAGCTACCTTCTGTTGCTATTGTGGCTACCTCAAGTGTTATAGGTATCTGTTTAAAATACTGTCTGATCTCTAACCTCAGGGTGTTCAGTAAAAACCAAAGACAAAAACTCAAAAAACACTGTGTGATGCTAATCATCTCTATGTGAGCAGTTTGTCCTTCTAATAAATTGCATGTTGCAGTGAAAAGTGATCTCTAGTAGTTCTCATGTATTTTTCATTGTTTGGTGCAATACCTCATAAACCTTGAATAACACCATGGAACCCATAGAAAGTGCCACTAGTGATGCTAAAAGTGCTCCCACAAAGCAGAGAAAAGTTATGACATTGCAACAAAAAGTTGAATTGCTTGATATGTACAGTAGATTGTGGTCTGCAGCTATAGTTGCCTGCCATTTCAAGATAAATGAATCCAGTGTAAGGACCATTGTAAAAAAAAACAAAGAAAAAGAAATTTGTGAAGCCATTGCTGCAGCTACACCAGGAGGTACTTTTTGCACTTTTTCTGAAATTTTTTCTTTTTATCTCTTATTGAAAATGCAGCTTTTGTGTGAGTGCAGGATTGCTGTAAGAAAGGCATACCTATAGACTAACATGATTTGAGAAAAGGCAAAGTCATTATATGACAACTTAAAATAAAGGAAGGTGAAAAATCTAAGGCTGGAAAATTTAATGCCAGCAAAGGATAGTTTCACAATTTTAGAAAGGTTTGGCTTAAAAAAGAGAACAGGAGAAGCAGCTTCTGCCAACCGAGAGGCAGCAGACAAGTTCCCAGATACCAATAAGAAAATCACTGAAGGCCAAGCATGGTGGCTTTTGCCCATAATCCCAGCCAAGGAGGGAGGATCACTTGAGGCCAGGAGTTTGAGGTTACAGTGAGCTATGATTACACCACTGCACTTCAGCATGAGCGACAGAGTGAGATCTTATCTCTAAAAATTTTTTTTAAGGATATTAAGGAGAAAGGGTTATCTGCCTGAACAGGTTTTTTAATACATTTGGAAGTGCCCTACTCTGGAAAACATGCTCCAAAGGACATTTATCAGCAAGGAAGAGAAATGAGCACCAGGAGTTAAGGCAGGAAGGATTTAAGGCCAACTCTTTTGTGCAGATGCAGTTGGGTTTATGATCAAGGCTTTCCTTATCTGTAAAGCTGCTAACACCCAAGCCCTTAAGGAAAAGATGAATACCAATTGCCAGTTTTTTGGTTGTACAGCAAGAAGGCCTGGACAATGAGAACACTTTTTATGGATTGGTTTCATCAGTGCTTTGTCCCTTAAGTCAGGAAGTATCTTGCTACTAAGGGAGTGCCTTTATAAAGTTCTTGTGATATTGGATAATGTCCCTGGCCATCCAGAACTTAATGAGTTTAACACTGAAAGCATGGAAGTGTTCTGCTTGCCCCCAAACACAACATCTCTCATTCAGCCTCTAGATTAAGGTGTCATAAGGACCTTTAAGGCTCATTACACATGCTACTTATAGAAGGGATTGTCAACTCCATGGACAAGAACCTCAACAGAGAGAACATCATGGAAGTCTAGGAGGATCACACCATTGAAGATGCCTTTGTTGTTAAAGAAAGAGCTGTGAAAGCCATCAAGCCTGAAACAAAGTCCTACTGAAGGAAACTGTGTCCAGATGTACATGACTTCATAGGATTTATGATAGAGTCAATCGAGGAAATCATGAAAGAGATTGTGAGTATGGCACAAAAGGTGGGGGAGTGAGGGGTTCCTATATATAAATCTTGGAGAAATCTGAGAGCTAATAGACACCACACCAGAGGAATTAACAGAAGGCAGCTTAATGGAGATGAGTGTTTCTACACGAGTGCCAGACGATGAGGAAAAAGACATAGAAGAAGCAGTGCCAGAAAACAAATTGACATCAGACAATCTGGCAAAGGATTTTGATTACTCAACACTGCTTTTGACTTCTTTTATAACATAGACCCTTCTATGATACGGACACTGGAACAAAGCAAATGATGGAAGAAGGATTGGTACTTTATAGAAACATTTTTATAGAAATGAAAAAGCAAAAAAGTGCCAAGTGTGCCTGCCTCTCCTGCCTGCTCTTCTGCCTCCTCCACCTTCCACCTATGCCACCCCTGTAAGAATACATTATTTAACACGTGTAACATACAAACTGTGTTAATCAAATGTATTATCAGTAAGGCTTCCTGTCAGTGGTAAGCTATCAGTGGGTAAGTTTTTGGGGAGTCAGAAGTTATACTTGGATTTTCAACTGCAGAGGGTGGTGGTGGGGTCTGCGCTCCTTTTCCCTGTATTGTTGGAGGGTCAACTGTGTGATGGAATACAATGTAGAATAAAAGGGAATGAACTGATACATGTAGCAACATGGGTAAATCTCAAAGATGTACTGAGCAAAATAAGCTAGACTCAAAGAAGTCATTTGATCCTTGAACAACATGAAGGTTGCAGCACCAACCTCCCACAGTTAAAAATCCATGTAAAACTTTTGACTCCTCAAAAGCTTAACTACCCAATAGTTAATAGTTAGGTCTACTGTTTACTGACAGCCTTGTGGATAACAAACAGTTGATTAACATGTATTTTGTGTGTTATACGTATTACCTACTGTATTCTTACACTAAGCTAAAGAAAAAATACTAAGAAAATCTCTTAGGAAAAAATAGATTTACTGTTTATTAAGTGGAAGTGGAACATCATAAAGGTCTTCATTCTCATCTTCACATTGAGTAGGATGCGGAGGAGGAGGAGGAGGCAGAGGAGGTGTTAATCTTGCTGTTTTGGGGGTGGTAGAGGCAGAAGAAAACCCACATATAAGTATACCTGCACAGTTTAAACCCATGTTGTTCAAGGACCAACTGTACATATTACGTCACTTAGACATAATTGGAATAAAGGGCAATCTGGTTTATAGTGACAGAAAGCAGATCAGTTTTTTGCCTGATGCAGGATGTGAATGGGTGATTGACTGGAAAGGGGCACCAGGGAACCTTTTGGGCTAATGGGAGTATTCTATACCTTGATTTTGGTGGTGGTTACATTGGTGAATGCCTTTGTTAAAATTCGTGAAACTGTATAGTTAAAATGGGGTACATTTTTGGAATGCAAATTATACCCCAAAGTTAATGTAATAATATTATACCATTTCAGTTAATTACTCTTTTAGCTATAATAGCTAGCTATGGCGGACCTATGATATTGTACTTGGATTTTTGTTAGGCAGGATAACTGTAAATCTATATTTTTCTAAGATAAAATGTTCTTTGTGTTAATGTACAAAACTGTTACAGTTTTATAGTGTATAGTTTTAGTAGTTAGTGGAATCATTTTTCTTTCTTCAGTAAGTCCATTAAAATTATCCTTAACCAGACATCTTTCAGTTTTAATATTTTATTTAATATACATTGTGCATGTGCTGAAGGTTTAGGGTTATTCTAAATTCACAGTTCTTCTCATTTAAATGGTTTATTCTTACCCATCATTAAATAATGAAGAAAAAGGTAAAAATGCAGATGACATAGCATAGTGGTATCTGTATCTAAGATACTTTGTATTGTCAAACCTGTAAAATTAGAAACATGTCCTTCCTTCACTTTGTGAGATAGTACCCTGGGCAGCAAGAAGTTTTCCAGGTCCATTGTATCGGAAAAATTACCATTCCACTCATCTACAGCTCTGCTTTTATATATTTATTTTTTTGATTCCTCCTCCTGCTTTTCTTGCTACTAAAGGTTGATTATGAAATATTTCAGAAATTTAGATATGCTTGTTAAAGTCTAGGAAAGAGGAGAAAGAATACATGCTGCAGAACTAACCATTATCAATTCCCAGCTTAAATTGATTTTAAATCTTGGCCCTTGTTTTCTGATAAATTCTTTCCTAGTCTGACTTCTTAGGTACCTCTTGCTTAATTTCTGCTGTTTGTTCATTAACTCAGCAGAAATTTGTAAAGAGCCTACTGTGTTCCAGACTATTTGTGTTATTTTTTTGCATTTTTGAAGGATACCTTGATTTCTGGAAAAAGAGAGAAACTTTTATCTCTGGTTTTTAAGATTTTTTTCCTGTCCCTTTAGTTTTTTTGTCTTCCTGGCTGATTCTCCTGCTTTCTACATTTGCATCATTTGCCTGGATTTTCAAGAAGCTTTGAAGCTGGATGGAAGTCTCTATCCTCCCTGTTGAACCACTTGGTTCAGTGAAGAACTCCACCTATTTACTTTACATTGAGGCCTTAATGATTAAAAAATGTAATAATAATAGAAATGTTTTAACTGGAGAAGAATTTATGTAGAGAATGAGAGAAGCACGTAAAGTCTTAAGATAATATCCGCAGTATTCTCCATATGACACTGTTACATTTCATATTAGTTTTAAGCATATAGTACAATTAGAATGTCAATAATTATGATGAAGAAAAAGGGATGCTTTTGCTAACACTCCTTCATAGTGTATCTAATACCAGAACAATATTAACCTGTGTTTTTACCCTTGCTCTTGTATTATTGATTCTCTTGGCCTGTCTCTTTTGTCTTAGCTTATCCCTTTTTTAAGAGATAACTTAAGATGACTAAGATAAAGGATAACTTCTCTTATCTAAGAAAAAAAGTTAACTTTTTCTTCCTTAGTTTTTTCACTTCTCCATAATCAACCTGCAGTTTTAACATAGATTTGGAGTGTTAAAAAAAAATCATTGTGTTTGAGAAAATAGCTTTCTTTTACCTCTCCAATCATCTCTTTCATGAATCTTTCTTTAATTTCAATCAGAGTTTCTTTGTGGCCAGAGTCAAGTCTCTCTTATGTATTCAGGGGCTGCTTTTGTACTAACAGAAGTTATCACTTCTTTGAAAAGTAAAATTTCAATATGTATACTATGCCTTCTTGGATGGCTTCAAAGAAGTTCATACATTTGAATCTTACCTATTGTGTTTCACTTTTTAGTACCTATTTCCTCCCTCTTTTTCTCTGTATCAAGATATGGAATATTTTTTGCTTCATTTTTTGGTTTACATGTGCCTCATCTTGAAGAGTCACTGGTTTCATTTCTGTGTTTAATTCTCTTATGCCATCTATTCTGCCAATCTTTATAAAACAACAAATGTTTATTGAGCAAATGTTAGCATGCACTAGGCCCTAAGGATCTAGTTATAATTAAGACACATTCTCTGAACTTGAGGATTTCATAGTTTATTGGGGAAGAGAAATAGCATGTAAGAAATAGCAATTATGTAACATGTAAGAGCAAAGGAAGGGTGGGTGGTAGAGAAAGGCTGAACCTGACCTTGAAGGATGAGTGAGAGGGTGCCAAACAGAGGAAGAGAGAGGGCATTCCATGGCTACCTAGCCTCAGCTGAAGACTTAAAGATGCTGAGACGTGGCAGACAAGTGCTGCTAAGGGCATGGTAGAGCCTCTGGTGGGTCTATAGCAATGGTGGTGGGTGTGAAAGTGAAAGAGATGGAGGGAAGTCAGGGGCAGAGATACACGAAATGTTCTTACATATCATGTTGTTGGAATGGCAGCCTTCCTTTAATGGTGCCGCTCGATATATGAGAAGAATAAGGAGGAAGAAAACCCAATGGAGACTGAGGAGAAGATACCAGAGAGGCAAGAGGGTGTATAAGACCACATGTTGGTATAGAAGCCTAGAGGGGGCCAGCCAGAAAAGAGGTCTGATAGGAATTTTGGATGCTATACCAAATTCAGATATAATTCCACTCTTTTCTGGATTGGTATTTTCCATCAATCCCCTGTTTTGATTTCTAGATTCAACCATAAAAGTCCTTTCCTCAAAATAGTATCTCTTGATCAGTTTCAGCAGGATTCAGAAATGACAAGCATTTAAGATTTTGCCTTTTTTCTTCATTTATTACCACATTGCTCATTCTGTTCTATTTTGGTTCTATGCTGCAAAACTGTCAGCACCCTCTTTTTTCCTATCACTTCATTGACATGCCTCTGGGGGCTATTTTACCAGTAAGTATTGTGTTATAGCTTGCCTTCTATATATGGCTGTGCCTTATTGCCTGTCATTTTTGTCTTTTTCCACGTCTTTTTTTCACTTTAGTATAAGTTGAGAATTCTCTTTTGAGTTTTAAACTTGTCTTCCATGTTCTTTCATCACACTGTGAATCTAGCCTTTCCGTTGTCCTGGCTCTGGTTCGTTCTGATGGTTCCTTTTGTTACATCTTGAAGAGTCTTTTTCCTTCCTCCTCTTCCCTCTGCTGAAGCACAAGCCCTGCTTCTCGGCAGCTCCTGCCATCCTGCTTCTCTCCGCCTCATCGACTCCCCATCTCACGTCAAATCTCAGTAGTAAACATATGTTCTCCCTTGTCTATACCTCTTAATTTCTCTTTTCCACTGTTATTGCTTTCTCTGTAATTGTATTATTTAACTTCGTTAAGCATTTTATAATATGGAAGATGTGGTTGAAAATAAAGTTGTATTATAATAAAATCATGTCGTATAAAGCAAGTTGTTTCCCAAGGAGTGTGAAAGTCTCCAGATACAATTAAAATGGCTGTGGTTTTGTATTCCTCGATTGTGCTAGTGTAAATGTTCAGTGTGTTGTAGAGAATTTCTTGCCTCATAATCATTGTTAATAAGTGATTGGATGAAGTAACAAATAAAATGAACTTTATCCTATTTCTAATTCTGACTTCTTGTTAAATGGAAAATAATATTTTTATATGTTATGTGAGAGTCTTTAAAATTAAAATAGCTTTCTGAATGAACTAAAAAAAAAAATCTCTCCCAAAAGGTATATTTTATAATCACCCTTTTGGACAAAGTTAGTGTTCTAGACTAATATTTATTTATTTATACCAGGTGGGAAAAGTCATTTTGTCTTTGAATCCCGTTCTCCTCATAAAATAGAGATATTGTATCTTTTACACCTGGTTCATTACCATTGGGACATTCATTGGTTGTCACAAATTGCCTCCATGCCTTGGCAAAAGTCCAGACAGTACATGGACAATTTGGACTTCTGCATTGGTTGTTGCTACCCACATGAGTCCTGAGACAATGGTTCCATTCCCTTTTTAAGCTTCGTTTCCCAGGGAAAAGTAGAGGGAGCTATCCTTTCTTCTCCATATGTTCTTCCCCACCCCTAAAACACTTTTATGTGTCATCTTAGTAGATTGGAAAGGAATTTAGAATCAATGAAGGACATTAGCAATGGGTTTATACATTTCTCTTTTTTATTTCTATGCTTTGCTTATCTTCAAAACAGGTTTTAACTTGTATAACATTTTTAGAATAGCACTGCTGGAAAAAGAATAAATATATTTGCTTTTTCAGTGTATCATACTTTGCTTTTCCTTCTTTCAAAAATTTCTTTTGTAATTTTTAGCTTTATTTCACAAAAAATTAACTCAATATTATTTTTATCCATAGTTGGAAAAAAACAAAGCATTCATTTTACATTTCTGTACTGAAGAAATTTGAACATATAACACATATTTACGGTCTATAACTCACTTTTACATATGTTGCTTCAGTGTAAAGTTTTATTTAACTTTAACACAGCTTAAGAATAATATCGCGCATATGATACTCTTCCTGCTTTTGATGTTGTCTTATAATCTACAATGGTGAAAGCTAGCTGGGAAACAGTTTTAAAGTTTGTGGCTTGGTATATATCAAATAGAATTTGACTTTCACAATTTGTCTCAATCTTTTCACCAAGAATGGTTGTGAAAATTCCCATGAATATCTTATTTTGAGAATGTTTCTTTGGTTTTAAAAAACTGTTTTACTTTCTGATAAACACCATTTTATAAAGAAAATGGGTGAAGCTTAGTTGAAGCAATTTATAGACTGTGGAGTGAGAAGTGATGTCCAAAGATCATACAGTTAATTCATCTGTCCACGTTGGCACGTGGTTTTCTGTTCTTCCCTTGAAGATTCCCAGGAATAAAACATACACAGTCTTCCAAATTAGCTGGTCTGTCATTTGAGTTGGATATTTGTTATATGTTGTTTTTTATTCCCTGGATTTCATTTTTGCAGTTTAACTTCATTAATTCTTTTTATTTTCAGAAAGAGAGGGATTAAAAAACTTCTTTGGAAAATGACTCTTCTTAGTTTAACTGTGCCTATTTTGAAACAAAGTATATATGGTGGAAGACAGATCTGTATCATTTCAGATTTGTGTTTTAAGGATTTGAGATTTGTGTGGTTGTAAAACCTTTTTTATTGGATAGATTTATACTTGTGATAGGTGAAATATTTGAATAAAGAAATGGCATAACTAGATAGTTGTTTTTTCCCCACATTTATGACATGACCTATAGCATTTGGTGTTACATGTCCTGAGCTGAATCTGGCTCATTGACTAATGGTGCATCCTAGAAACATGTGCTATAGAAGCACTTTATTTATTTTAATAAATGCTTTGTTACCCTTCTTCAGAAAAAGTTTTGTTCCAGTTATTCTATTATTTTAGTTATTGTGATGCAAATTCCTTCATTTGTTGAGTCCAGTGAATATCCCTCATTGCAGTTCATTTTCTATTATGGTCTATAATTTTTTACTGTGATGCATATTTAGTCTGTTCTGTGTTTTGAAAGCATCCCTACAGAGAGGTTTTACATTTGCTGCTACCGGGTCCTAAAGTTTTACCAGTTCAAGACTACTTTTTCTTTTTTCATTTTTTGACTTGGAAATGGATTAGAATTCTAAGCCATGAAGGTAGTGTGAATTTAGGCTCACATTCTATGCATGGTACATGCCTAATAGGGTTCTGATTTGTTCTGGTGACTTTGCCCACATTGGCTCAGTTGATGGTCATGCCTACTCAGGATTCCTGCTCAGTAAGCTGAGTTTTTGTAGTCCTGGTTTCATGGATAGGATGGTCTTTTCTGAGTTTTGACTTTATGAAGGTCCTTCCAAATATAACCTGTGTCTTGAAATAACTTCTCTGTATGGGTATTAGAAAGTCCCCTTGCAACCATTATGGCCTGTAACTCATTCCGTAAGTCATGTTAGCTTTAGCCCCTGGCCTATGCTCTTTGACTTTCTTCTTTGTTTCTTATAACTGTGGATTCCCTGTATTTGGTTCAGGCTCTGCTCTTTCTTTATTGTTTTACTGGTTATATTTCATCAAGCATTTCAGTGTGTTTGAATCTGGCTGGGATTGAGAGGCAGAGGGTTGCTATTTTATAATTTAAAATTATTGTAGACTTTTTAAATTTTTTTTGTTTGCTGATCACCTTTCTATCAGCATGTCAAATATTATGTGCCTACTATGTGCTGAGTACTTTGAGAAATAAAGATATTTGGCTAGATTCCCTCCTTCAAGAAACTTCTAATATAGACTCTAGCAGAGCTAAGGTATGTATCTAATAAAAATGCAGTGCCAGTAGGCGCCAGAGAGTAAACCTGCTGATGTGGAATAAAGTTGTTGGAAAAGAAATGACAAAGGAAGGGAGACAAAGTAAAATATGAAGAGTGGTTAGAGCTTGACTGGGTTTACCGGATTAGTACAATGAGAAATTGGTCCGGCTTGAAGGGAGCCTTGAAACACCAAACCAAGGAATTTATATTATATCTTATAGATAAGAGAAAGCCATTGGAGGTTTGTGAGTGGGAGAGACATATAGCACAAATAATATTTTATAATCCCAGTGCTAAAGTTTTGGAAGGCTAGCACTTTTCTAAATAATGGTTGGTACATCCCCCTTCTTTTGCTTAGGAAAAGTTAAACTTAAGACTTTATAGGTACAAAAATAAGGATGTTTGAGTTCCTTGTTTGTATTGACAAGGGATCACCTACTCAGTGAGGACAGGAACCAGGCCTATGTCGTAAATGAGTGGAGCTGGCTGGGAAAAGGGTGGCCACTGAGAGTGGTCAGGCCTCTTGGGGTCCTCTTGATTGTCAAAGGTTACAAACCAGATCAATTTTTAAAAACACTGTTTGGCCCCAGTAAAATATGTATGCAAACATAGTTTTAAACAAAAGCTATGGGTTTGCAACTTCAGTATAGGTAGGGTTCATCATTATATTTTTATTACAGATTTTAAAAATACATTATTTAGAATTGTCTATAAAATTCGGCAAGGTGTAGTCTGTTTGATTTGAAAGTTCTGTGTCGAATAATTGGCTATTTATCTATAATAATGTTGTTGGGATATTTGGCTTCCAGAGTTAGACATAAAAATATTTTCCAAAACTCTTGTCTTACAGGTAAAAGAATGTCACATTTCAGCACTTGTGCCTGAAATCAGCATGCAAATTTCAGGTTACATGGATGAATGCCAACTTTTGCATTTCTCATGTGCATCCTATGACCATTCTATCTGGGGTGAGTGATTTCTAAGAGTACCTGGCAACAAACCAGATGCCAGCCAGCCGTGGACTGCCCTAACAAATAGTGCTAAGAGTTATAAATTAAGCACTGTCTGGTGATCTGTGATGTGTAAGGCAGTTAATTTAGTTGGTCTGGATTAACTGTCAGCACCAAAAAACTATATTCCCAATAACGTGAAATCTGTACTTAGCATATTCGAAAGAGAGGAATCGTTAACAATAGGAAATCATTTGTTAAAGTGTTACGGAAATTACGGCAATGCCTAAGATTCTTTTGGATTTACAGCAGTATTTTAGTGGTTCACCATATATTTTAAATAAATTAAGCTTAAAATTCAAGAAATTGGTATTTCTTGAGTGGTGGTTTTAATTTTGTGTAAAATAGGGCTTTTTGGATCGTACATCTTCCATTGCCTTATATCATTTTTGCTTCCCATATACCATAAAGTTGTACACGTTACAATATTTAGGTTTCTTAAAAATACATTAGATAAATTATTTATACTGGACATTCATATGTGCAGTTTAAAACTTGTTTTTTCAAAGTTTTATTCTGGGAAATTACAGTGGGATAAACCCTGTTTGTTACTTTATCCATGCATTTTTCTGCTTATTTAAGTTATTTTACTTTACCAAGCCATTCATTTTTTAGAACATCCTTCAAAGAGTTCATGCATCTTACTGAGGACACCTGACCTTTTGAAGCTTCATAGTTCACATCTAGATGTCACCAGTCTTTCCCATGTTAACAGTTCTGACTATGTTTTATTATATATGCCTTCGGCGCCGAGCCAGGACAGCTACAAGAGGAGAAATGATGAACAACCATAGAACTACAGAATCAAACAGCCAGGCTTCCCCTCTCAATGCAGAGGTGATCCAATATGCCAAAGAAGTAGTGGATTTCAGTTCCCATTATGGAAGTGAAAATAGTATGTCCTATACCATGGGGAATTTGGCAGGTGTACCAAATGTATTCCCAAGTTCTGGTGACTTTACTCAGACAGCTGTGTTTCGAACTTATGGGACATGGTGGGATCAGTGTCCCAGTGCTTCCTTGCCATTCAAGAGGACGCCACCTAATTTCCAAAGCCAGGACTATGTGGAACTTACTTTTGAACAACAGGTGTATCCTACAGCTGTTCACGTCCTGGAAACCTATCATCCTGGAGCAGTCATTAGAATTCTGGCTTGTTCAGCAAATCCCTATTCCTCAAGTCCACCAGCTGAAGTAAGGTAAGACTCATTTTTTAAAGACCTAAGTTACATGGCTGAAAGGTTTTTGTTGTTTTAATATTGGAGGCTTTTTTTCATTGGAAGCCTTCTCTTGAATAAAAGAATTTGATTTTGAAAATTTTCTTTAGTTTCCTGATGGGGAAAGGAGATCACATATATGAAGATTTACTGCATGCTTTACACCTGTATTACTTCACACTATGATATTCACGGACTGTGATATTTGCATGTCACAGAATTTAGCAGAAACAAAAAGCACAGCTTAAATAAATAGGGACACGGGCCATTCTGAGAAGTTAGTAGGAAATATGACTTCTAAAATATTTTCAGGCCGGCATCATGTATTGCTTTTAAATACTTTGAACAACTCAGAATAATCCTATAGAGTGATACTTTGGAGGAGATTCTTAGGGGATTAGGTTTGATGTTGGTGTTTTTGTAACAAGCATATTCATTTAAAAGCAAATGTTGCTTTGAGTAATTCATGCATTCTCCTTACAAGCCTGTTTACGTCATTAATTTGCGTAGCATCTCCTCTCTCATTTTTGTCATTAAACCTTCTGATTTTTAAAAATATGGTCTCAAAAGTACATAATGCAGTCTAGCCTATGCCCTGTTCTCCATGTGCCTAGGATGCATCCCTCCTGCAAACCACTTTTATGAACTTCCTTTTTATCTTTCCAGAGTTTCTTTGTGCAGATACAAGCAAATAAAAATATATTTTTATTTCTTTTCTATACAAAAGTAAGCATACTAGTCATATTGTTCTATATCTTGTTTCATTTCATGGTATATATTGGATTTTTTTCATAAAGAGACCTTCCTTATTTTTTTCTATAGTTGGAAATAATATGTAGTATATATGAACCCCAACTTATTAACCAGTCCACCATTGATGGGCACTTAGTTGTTTCCACTCTTTTGCAATTGTAAACGTTAATGCAGGGAATAACCTTATCATAAGTCATTTCACATGCGTGCAAGTGTATCTGCTGGATAAATTTCCTAGAAGGGTTGCTCAGTCAAGGATAATTCGATAATTTTATAATTTTTAACATTTGCAATTTTTAACACTTTTTACATTTTAACAATTTAATTGTAATTACATTTAATTTTAAACACTTGTAATTTTGATATATAGTACCAAATATCCCTCAAAAGGGGCTGTACCTATTTATAGTCCCACTAGCAGCGTATGTGCATGCATGTTTTGCCAAAGCCTCCTCCACAGAGTGTGTTAATAAATTTCAATATTTTTGCAGTTCAATAGGTAAAAAATGTTATTTCGTGTTAGCTTTGTTAAAAATTCCTTTATTATCTCTGAAGTTGAATGTCTATATGTTTAAGAGCCATTTATATTTGTCTTCCTGAACTATCTGATCATATTACTTGTTCATTTTTCTATTACTTATTGATCTTATCAGTTTTTAGATCTTTATGTCACTTGCTTAAATCACGCTTCATTAAATATTTTAGTGTCTACCATGTGCTAGGTATCGTTCTAGGTATATAAGATATGTCAGTGAACAATGAACAAAATAGACAAAAATCCCTGCCTTGTGAGACCATTCTAGCCTGGGAGTAGATCCTGGACACCTGTTGGACTGTAGTTCCCCAGCTGCCAGAGGAGGAAGACTGGGGGCAGGGATCTGCTGCCACCCCTGACATGCTTCCTTGATGTTTCTGTCTCCTCACCTCTAAGGGGACACCTCCACAGCTTACCAGGGAACAAATACAGAGACAACTCAACTTGGAGACTGCTGTTATAATCTTTACTTTTTCAAAGTATTTTCAAAACTACCTTGATAATTCATTGTGAACAATGTTGAATTGTTTTTTAACCCAGAAAATCAGCATTCTTTAATATACAGATTTTTTTCCCCCAAGAAGAAAAAAAAGTGGTACTTTGGGTAGGATTTTTTCTTATGTGAGAATTATTTTATTAGGACTCTTGTCATTCTTTGTCTCTTTCCTTCAGTTATCTACTTTTTTGTAAACAGCTGTACAGATTTGGGGATGAGATCTATGAAACATGTAATGTCTTTTCTAATGGCTTCATAACAGATTTTAAGTACAAATCTAATTCCTTAGAGTTATACTGTTTGACTGTGATTAAAGTTAAAACTTCATAGATATATTTCTAATTTGTTTTACTGGTTTTTAGCTTTATTCTACAGAAAATGCCATTAACTTATAAGAGAAAAAGAATCTGACCAGTATAATATATTGTTACAGGATAAGACAAGGCCTTTTTAAATTTTACTGGTTATGAAATGAATAGATGTTTCATTGTAAAAAAAATTGTTAGAAAATACAAGAAAAGGAAAATATATATGAGAAGAATACCTATAATTCTTCTGCCCAGATTTAGTAACCATTAACATTTCAGTGAATTTCTTTAGACAATCAGAAACATTTACTGAACACCCTGTCAGTTCAATTCTGCAAACAAAACAGAGAGCCAGCAAAGGTGGCTGTTATTGTTTGAGCGTACAGGCCAGCCTGGAAGAGGACCGTGAGATCATAGGGAACATGTATGGCAGAGGAGAGAACCTCATCCATGGGGCTCAGAAAAACTTCCCCGAGGAAGTGACTTAACTGAGACCTGAGGGTTGAATGAGGCTCCATTGTGGATAGGTGAGGGGGAGCCAGAACAGCATGTTAGAAGGTGAGATCATGAGATAAGATCATGGCGGTTGAAGAAGAAAGAGAATTCCAAGAGGATAGTGATCTTAACTAGTGGTTTCTAGACTTTGGGATTATATATATATCTTAGATCCGGTTTTCCAGAAACAGACCTTTAGATAACTATTGCTGTGCAATTATTTATCATGGAGGTGATCCAGAAGAAACTGGTGTGGGAGTGGGGGACGCAGACGGGGAAGGAGAAGTCAAGCAAGGACGAAATTTCATGTGAAGTCCCCATCTGCGGGAAGCCAAAGTTGCTAGGGAGCTGGGCTTTTAAACTCCTGCATTAGTCAGTGTTTGCCTGTGGGCTGGAGCAGTGGGAAGGGGTCTGAAAATCTAATAGGCACATTGCACTTTCTGGATGAAGAGGCTCAAAAGGTCCAAGGTAATTCGGGGAAGAAGGTTGCAGGTATAAGCCCTTACAAGTGAAGCAAGTCCGTCTGGATGATGGCACACAGAACTGACCAGGGGATCTAAGTGGAGCACAGGTGGGAGAAGTCAGCTACAATAAACTGGTAAACATAACGATGATTATAAAAATTAGGGACTACTTACAGAGTTGTCAGATTATTTACTTTGCTAAATAAGCATACATTAAAAAGACAAATGAAATACCCATTATTTCATAAAAGAAATCTCAGTTTATAGCAAGAAATTAGCATGATCAGAATTTTGACTAAAGAACAGTTGGTAATTTTATAAGAACATATATATGTATGCATGTTTTTATATATACCAATATACATTTCCTTTCACATTATGTCACGGAAAACTCAATCATGCATTATTGTTTGGAAACCAATGAGCTACACTGCCATTTATTTTAATTGAGCACACGGTTTTATGCCAGTTTAGGAACTGACAAATACAAGTGTGTTGGAATAGCTCAAAAACTTGTTTGCAGAAATGGACTTCTTATACTCCCAGAACACTCAAAATTTAAAAGCAGTCTTTTCCTATTTCATCTGATTGCATTTCTTTGTTCAGAAAATGAAGTTGAAAAGTTACAGGTAGGTCTACCAGATCTGAAAGTCTTTTGACTTCTTGCCTAGTGCCTTATTAAGAGGAAAAGAAAAAAGGTAGCATGGAGCATCCTGGTCTAAGGATAAGATCTTAATGGATGCTTGTGTAAGAGTCAGAAATAGGCTAGCTCAGGGTTACTGTCTAGGCTAGACAGGGAAAGGGAAGAGAAGATGACAAATTGAGAAATTGAGATCATAATAAAGAAACTGATTAGAATAAAGTTATTTGGGAATGATATTTAGTTGTGTGGTTTTTTTTTTTTTTGAGTGTTCAAAACACTTCAACTATATAATATTGAAGTTAAGAGAGCAAGAGAAAGAAAGAGGCTGCCACAGAATTTGCTACCAAAGGAAGTTGCTTAAGCAGTGACTTTACAAATTTATCCTGGTCTGGTCCCCTAGACTTTGTGTGCCACAAAACATGATTTTGTTGTTTAAGTAAGAATTGACCAGGCTCTTTACGGTTATTTTTTTTTTTTAGCAGAATGCCAATTTGTTAGTTTCCAATTAGAGATGGGCTGGGAGGTAGGGAGTGTTAGGTACACCCATCAGAATATTTCTTTCTTTTATTCCTATTTGTTTTCCTAAACTATCCCTTCACTTTCAGCTCATGAAATTGAACAAGGTTGGTAAGAGTACTTTTTCGCTGGCTGCTAGATATGCTTACTAACCGGAGAAAATTAGGTTACAGGGAAGCTTTTTCCACTCATGTGCCCGGAATACAAGTTAGAAAACTTGGCTTCTCTGGTTTCTGTTAATGAAACATCTCTTGTCTACAAACCTCTCTTGTCTACCTGCTGCTTCCTGGTTGCCCTGGAGAGCGTTTTCTCAGTGGTATATCAGCAGGTCAGTAGTCATAGAGAGAGAGTGGTTTGTTAATTGTTTTTGAGCACTAGACACATAGTAGTCATTCAGTGCAATCAACAGAGAGAACATTAAATGGACTTGTGAAGAGAACGCTGTTCATTACCATCCCAGAATTGGGTGCTCTGGGTGTGGATGGAAGCATAGTCGGAAAGGGATTCCAGGTTGAATTTTGCACATGTGACACTCTAGATTTAAAATACTTGAGTAATACATTAGAGTTTGTCAGATTTCTCCAGTAAATACAATGTGTGAGAATAATAGTAACCAAATAAGTGTGTAGTCTACAAAGGCTGTGACTTAAAGGAGTTTATTCCTGTGAACACTGCCCTGAGTCTGGAGAATTAAGAGTTGGGCTGTCTCCAGAGAAGTGTGTGTATATCTGCATGTACATGTGCATATGTCTTTGCTTTCTTGTTTTCACTGACTAGTTTTTAAGATTCTGGTTTTAATTTTCCACAATAAATAGAAATTGGCATTCTTTGTTGGATAAAATAGACACCTTTCTCTTTCTAACTTTGGATTGATACATTCTAGTTCTACTGGGGAATTTTAAACAAAAATTCACTTTAATGCAAATACCACAAAATCAGTTTGTATTGGTCTCATAGTTAATGTTCATTTAATTCAAGTGGCCAAAGACCTACAAAATAATTTGTCTGTCTTTTTATCATTTTTGCTTTCTGGGTTATCAAGAAAATAAAATATAAACTATTTATTTGGAAATTTTCTATGTTTAGATGTTTTAAAATCTTTCTAAAGACTGTTAACATACCGATATTGTTTAAGTATATTTGTAATTTTTACAACTTATATATATGTATCACTACATATGTAATGTTCATGCTACATAGAAGTCACAAGCAAAATTGATGCTAAAATAACATTAATTCTTATATGTTTAAACATACTAGAAATGTTAGGAAGTCAGTTTAAAGCATCACCTTAACCGTGTCTGTTTTGCATATTCTGCGAGGTAGAGGGGACTTCAGTAGATGAATGCATTATTAAAATAGAATATTTATGCTCTAATCAACGCCTTTCTTTAAGCTTATATTTGTAATTTTATAATTTAATTTACATCATAATGCATTTTACATTATGCATGAAGAACATGTATTGTCTTCATATTTATTTATTGCAAAGCACCTGGTAGAGGTTATTTCTATATTACATCTTCAGTGTTTCTGTTAAGCCTCACAAAACTCTTCTTTGAAGCTAAACGGTGAAATAGGCTGGCTTGGTTCACATGTGCTGTTATTTCACAGGGTCCTGAGGAGTCTTGAACCTGAGACATTCCTCCAACATTGTCTGCTGTCAGTTTGCAGTAGCAGTGAAAGGACGAATAAAACCAAAGTTTGAATTTTCTCATGCAGTGCACAATTTACCCCATGATTCTTGGAAATAAACCATTCAAAATCAGGCATACATTTTGCCACCCATGTTGTTTTAGGTGTTTCCTACTTCTGTTCCCCGTACCTGTGTGACTTATGCTCGTTTACTACATAGATTTGCATGAGAGTATTCAAATCAATTCCATTGTTAGGAACCCTTAAGATTTTTGTAGTTAATCTCAAGGGACACTTCTTGGGTGCAGGTTGGCATTCCAGGTTTGTTTTTCTGCCTTGTCACAGGAAGAAGAGATTGAGCCTGCTTTTCTTTCTGTGTTAAACCTGACACAACCCGCTGTTTTCTTGGAACTCTTCGCCTACCTCCCAAGATTGGTTATAGTGTGTGGCCAATTCCTCCATTCCTCTTCCTTGTTGCCTCTGAATACAAATACTCACAGGCTCTTCATACTTGATGGGTTTTATTTCTAATTTTCAGGAAAGAATTAGCAAAAATAACAAATATAAAGGTTCTAGAAACTGTAAAAGTTCCTGTACTGGTTCCCTATTCTGTAGTTTCTGAATACTTTGGTGATGTGTTTACTAGACTCCTCACTGAGCTTCTACCTTACACTTTTATTCTTGAAGGTAGAAATTAACATACTTCCCATTTCCATTCTTCCAAGATTGGGGCTATCTGCCCTTCTTGGCCCTTAAAGACCATTAGAGTATCTATATGTTGATGGCTTCTATAGTTTTGACTCACATTTCTCTTTTGAGTTTCACACTCTTTTGTCTATTTCAGTTTTCTATATGCTTTGCTGTAGTTAATCAGTTTTTACTTACATATGAGTAGGTCACTGGGCCAATAAAATAAACCAGCAATTTTTTTTGGGGGGGGGTTCATTTATATATCCCTATTTATCTTTTTCTTTATTGAAGTGTAATTTACATATCATGTCTTTACTCCATTTTAAGTGTACAATTAAATAGTTACTAGTGAATTTACCAAGTTGTACAGCTATTCACATAAATCAGTTTTAGAGGATTTCCTAC
>CAUYRT010103141.1:0-22755 GCA_963574885.1 Lepilemur ruficaudatus | reverse complement strand
TTCATGTGATTATTGGAAATTTGTATATCTTCTTTGGAGAAATGTCTATTTAAATTCTTTGTCCTTTTCTTTAATTGAACTGTATTTTTCTGTTGTGTTGTAAGAGTTCTTTATATATTCTGGACTCTAGATTTTCATTTGGTATAAGATTCTCCCTCTCTCTGTAGGGAGATTCTTCCTTGATTTTCTCCAGTTTTGGTGGTTTGCTAGCAATATTCGGCGTCACTTGGCTTTCAGTTGCAAAACTTCAATTTCTGCCTTCATCATTACATGTTATTCTATCTGTATTTCTCTTTGTCTTCACATTCTTGCCTTTTTATAATGTTACTTATTATATTGAAATAGAGGCCCACCCTGTTTCAGTATGACCTCATCTTAACTAATTACATCTATATTTACCCCATTTTTAAGTAATATCACATTCTGAGATACTAGGGGATAGATACACAATTCAAGCCATAAATTCCTCTAGAGAATTTTTATTTTAAGTTATTTTTCTTTTAAACTCCAGAATTTCTATTTTATACCTTTCAAAAAATTCTATCACTTCACTGTTATTTTCTATTTGGTGAGATCTTATTTTCATATTTCCTTTAATTCTTTAGACATCATTTTTTTTAGCTCTTTGAATACATTCAAATAAGTGATTAGATCTTTGTTTAATAAATGATATGGCTGAGCCTCATTAAGGGACAGTTTTTGTTGTTGTTTTGTTTATTAGGCTACTTTCTTGTTTCTCTGGATGTCTCATTTTGTTGTTGTGCTTATTGGAAATCAAAGGAAATGGGAATTTTAAATAATGTAATGGAAACTCCAGACATCAGATATTTCCCTTCTCCAAGTTGTTGTTTTGCTGATTTCTAGAGTTGATTATTTTTATTTAGCACCTTTTTAAACTAGTTCTATAAAGTCTATATTTGTCATGTATAGTCACTGAAGTCTGCATTTTGTTAGCTTCCTGGTTAACTAATGATTAGAGAAAGATTTCCTTAAAACTATGGAACTAGTAAGTCTTATCTTTGCTGAGAAAGTCTGTGTGCATGTTGGGGCATGCCATCAACAGACTAGGAGTTGGAAACTCTGCCTTTCTATTTTTTAAGGTAAATAAACACCTAGGGGCAGGATTCATGAATCGTATGGTAAGAATATGTTTAAATTTATTTTAAAAATCCAAAGTGTTTTCTATATTGGCTGTACCATTATTTCATTCCCACCAGCAATAAGGGTGTGTTCCCAGTGCTCAGAATCATCACTTGCAGTTTGCACTGCCTGTTTTTATAATATTATATAATTACATAATATTATGATTATCATTATTATTGCCATTGTTGTTGCTGAGATGGCCATTCTCACACGTGTACAATGTCATATTATTGTGGATCAAACTTGCATTCCCCTAATAATTAATTATGCTGAACAACTTTTCATATGATATGTGCCATCCATGTATCTTCTTTTGTGAAACATTTGTTCAAATATTTTCCCATATTGTAATTTGCATGTTTGTTTTATAATTGAATTTTAAGAATTATTTACATATTCTATATATAATGTCTTTTGTAAAATATGTCATTCGCCAATATTTTCTCCTAGATTATAATTTGTCTTTTTATTCTCTTAATAATGTATTCATAGAGTCAAAGATTTCATTTTGCATTAGTTATTCTTTTTTGGATTGTCCTTTTGGTGTCAACTTGACTTCTTGTGGGAGGCAGAATAATGCTGCCCAAAGACATCCATGTCCTAATCCATGAAGCTGTGAATATGTTACTTTACGTGGCAAAAGGAACTTTATAGATATGATTGAAGTAAGGGTCACGAGATGGGAGTTGATCCTGGGATATATGGGAGAATCCAATTTAATTACAAGGGTCTTTAAAGTCATATATCCTTTCCTGGTTGTGGTGCCCAGAAGGGTGTGCCACTGTGAAAGAATGGTCAGAGAGATGCAATTGTTGCTGGTTGTGGAGATGGAAGAAAGGACCCTGGGTCAAAGAATGCAGGAAGCCTATAGAAGCTTTAAGAGGCAAGGAAACAAGTTCTTGCCTGGAGCCTAGAGCTTCCAGAGAGAAATGCAGCGCTGTCGGTACCTTGATTTTGCCCATGAGACCTGTATTGGAGTGTAACAGAACCCAGAACTTCTGA
This sequence comes from Lepilemur ruficaudatus, assembly GCA_963574885.1. Classification (NCBI taxonomy): domain Eukaryota; kingdom Metazoa; phylum Chordata; class Mammalia; order Primates; family Lepilemuridae; genus Lepilemur; species Lepilemur ruficaudatus. The sequence continues at coordinate 20,610 of CAUYRT010103141.1, read as the reverse complement.
GTTACCAAACTGTAAGATAATAAATTCATGTAGTATAAAATCACTAACTGGTAAGTTGTTATAGCAGCATAAAAATGCATATACTTTTTGAATCATAACCACTTTTCTCAGAGCATAATAATGTGTGTTCAACCTAGGAGATATCATGGAAAAGTGGTCTTTGGATTCTGACAGAACAAATATTACATCCATTTTTTATTAACTGTTTCTTTAGGGAAAATTATTAATGTCATGGGTTTTAATTCTGTAGTTATAAAAATAGAACTAACACTCTGTAATATTTTAGATTTGTGGATTAAATTTAGAAAATATACAAAAATGCCAGTAGTAGTGCTTGCTACAGTGTAGTTAATCAAAATTAAAGTTTCCCTTATTTCATTCACTATTTTACAACACAATTGAACATGCATTGAGTGCCTACATTATGGAATATTCTATATATGGAATATTCTATATATTCTATAGAATATATTCTATTCTATAGACTATTCCATATATTCTATGATGACTGAAGTTTTAGGAGACCCTTTAGGTTCAAACTTTTCATTTTATAGCTAAGGAAACTAGACCAAGGATGAGAAGTGATTTGAATATCTCACAGGTTTTAAGTAACAGATTCAGAATTAGAAACTGTTCCTTGTGTGGGTGTATTCATCTGGTCTGTACAGAACATCATTCTTTCTATGGCTTGCGCTTGTGAAGAGTTGTGAAAAAAAATTGGCATCCACTCCATATGTACTATTGACACAATAATATTTAACATTTATTGCATATTTATAATCTTCTGTGAAGCACTACAACTTTCCCAAGTATCAATTAAATAATTCTCAGACCAGTCTTATAAGATAAAAACTATAATTAGCATCCCTATTTCACAAGTGAGGGAACAAAGACATAGAGAGGTTAATAATTTGAACAGTATTCCACAGACACCAAGTAGTGAAGCTGGGATTTACACCCAATGAGACTAGCTACAAAGAATATGCTCTTAGCCATTATTCCATAACACATCTAAAAGCTGATGTATGCTACAAATACTGCTAAGTAACACTAATACTTATTGCATCCCTCCTATGCACCAAACACTATATTTGCATTACCTCATTTAATTTCACCAATCTATGGAATATATAACTATTGTAATTCATCAAAGAAGAAACTGAGACTTGGGCTAAGTAATTTTTTCAGGCTCATATAGGAATATTTGAAAAGCCAGGTGTTCAACTTAGTGCTGCCAGACTCCAAAGTCTGTGATCTTCTATTACTTCTCAGCAAGTGGTAAGGTATTTTGATTGGCAGTGGTGATTCCATCTGAATTATATAAGATAATATATATCATCTATCTGTCATAACCATTACTTATCTAAAGTTAGATAACTTCTTCTTAAAGTATATTTAGGTTTTTAAAATTTCCCATTTCAACAATATGTTTCTCTTTTCTTAAAAAAATATATTGAAAATTATGATAATTTAACATTGAAATGTAGAGCCTGGTTTTTAATGTGTAGTAGACATTTCAAAATCAATCAATCTGTTAGTATATAATCATCAAAATCAGACTCCTTAGCTCTGATCTTCAGATCTTTCATCCTTTTTATTGTGCATTTAATATCCGTAGACACTTGCAAAGCAGAAACTCAAGCTAGAGTGCTGTTTAGACCGTTTAAGTGGTCTGCAGAGGTGGCACTAGGAGATTTGAAATCTTAGAGGACATGACCTTTGTCTCTGAATATATAAATGTTACTGAAAAAAACTTCTCTTAGTAGCTTAAGAGGGCAGATCCCAGATCCTTGGCTGGGAGGGTGGTCATGGAAGGAGAAGCTAGTTTTAAAGCAAGTGTTCTTAATTTGAGTTTAGACAACTTTTGAAGGTGTAATTTAAAATATTTGATATATATTGTAAAAAATTATTGTACATCCCAATAGTAAAAATAAATGAGAGCTAATTTAGTTTTATTGGAAAAAACATAACTTTAAAAAATTCTAATAGCACTCAAGGCTTTTCCTTCTTTTTTCTCTTTAAATAACTCACTGCCATTGCCATCTAATTATTGAAGCCATCTGGATTCCTTATTTAATCAAGAAACGTGTCTCATTTTCTCTGCTTATTCTTTTTCCCACCTTACCTCCAATGTTAGGAGGAGAGATGGTGAAAGCAGGTGTAGGGAAGATTTTCTTTGACTGAGGGGACAGCAGGTTGTTCAATAGTTTCATAGGTCACATAATGATAGGAAAGGGGGTATTTATATTTGATAAGCATTTAAAACAAAATCTGTATCCTATTACAAGATATATAGAAAAGAAAGAATCCTTTTGAATTTGCTACAAAATCATAAATTCACTAATTATAATTATAGTAAGAAATGCAGAAGCCTATGAGAAGGTAGAAAGAAACCACTTGAAGAAGAGAGTTGAAAGAAGACATGAACAAATGCGAAGGTCTGTTGTGATGAGGAACACTGAATGCTCTTAACCAGGCATTATTTCTTTAGGAATGGATCTCTTGACAACTGGAGCCCAGGATGCTGGGGGAAATCCTGCCCCATCTCCCAGGGAACAGTGTGGGGTGAGTTGAGGTTGCCGTGAACCTATTTCTTATACTTGCTGAGCAGAGAGACACATATTTATTTAGTCAACAGAACAGTCAGAAAGTGAGGTGGTCACGAGGGACAAACTGACAGAATTGCTACTTTGCAGGAACGGCGTCAGCCACAGTTGTGTATGCCCGCAAGGTATATTAAATTATGGTATAGTGAAATCCCAACCAATACACTAATTTATTTATTTGGAAACCTAAGTAAGTATGTATACATACACACATACACATTCCATACGTACACACACTCCATACACACACACACACACACACACACACACACACACACAAACAGCCTATTTGGGGAAAAGAAATAAATCAGAGATGGCTTCTAGTGTAAAATAACATTTAGCTACCTGACCATAGGTGCACATTCTATGCCAATGTTTATAAAGCATCAGAGAAAGATAAAAATAAAACCGCCCCCAATAGTAAGACCTAACTGCTTGCCTAATCTTGGAAGAGTATTGACTCTACAAGCAATGGAACTGAGATGTGATTACAATCAATGCTTTCCATGAGCCATGTGTGGCAAAAATGTCAGCGGGAAAAATGTGCCAAAATGATTTTATCCTTCCTCTCTCCCTCTACAAGTTGTTTGATCCCCCAAAACTGAGGGCCTGTACCAACTAGGAAATGGAACAGCCATTTCTTCCTGCACGAGTGAGTGCCTGAGAGGCCGTCAAAGCCTCACCATTTACTCTCATCTTTAACTGAACAATTTTGATATGAAAAACTGAATGCACAGTAGTAACATTAACTGAGATATGGAGTATTGGAGGAAGACAATTTATGGGGAGAGAAGGAGAGAAAGACAGAGACACAGTGAATTTGGTTTGGGGTGTACTGATTTTGGAGATGCTTATGTGAAATCCGAAGGTGACACACAGTAAGATTTGTATACTTGTTTCTGGATTACAGGAAAGGACATGCATGAACTCCACAATTTCTGTACCATTTCTGCTTACATCAATCCACTACATTCTCTATTGTATCTGTCACTCTACTGAAATGTATCTTGTCAAGGTTATCAGTTATTCCCTATTGATTAAATCCAATGACTGCTTCTCAATTTTTATCTTACTTTTTCTTTTTTGATTGCAAATGTTGAGGTCTCCTTCCTGTATGAAACATCACTCTTTTGGCTTTAACAACACTACATTTCCTATTTTATATTAAGGTTTGCTCTGTGTATATATGGTGCATATATGTACCTATATGTGTGTATATGTGTGTACATAGATGGATATATGTGTGTATTTACTGTGTGTATACATATGTACATAGATATATACACATATGAGATAATTCCTTTCCAACCTCTGTACTAGCTGTTCTTCCTGCCAGTTAAATTTGGAATTTTCCAAAGTTCTCCCCATATTTTCTTCTCCTAGTACTTTGGATGGTTTTTCTGCAATGATTTATTCATCCCCATGCCTTAACTGATAATCTGATAATTCCCCAATCTTTATCCCAAGACTTCTTGTAAATTAATAGGTATTTTCCCAGTGCCGGTGATACTTTCCTTAATGTTCATATTCTTTGGGGAGCAAAGGCTCTTTGATTTATCCTGCTTGGCTACCTGATATGACTTTGGTTACATACACAATGAGTTGCTGTTTTTATTTTTAAGGCCCAGGTAATGAGATACAGGAAAAGTTTCCTGACATTTTATGTCCACTAAGATCTCATTTATGGCAATGTGGCAGATGAGATATCTTGAAAATTATTTCTTTATAAACAAGACAAAAAGCTGTATAAAGTATAACAAAATTTTAAATATATAGTTGAATTCTCAATAAAATAAAAAACTTCAGCAATCAAAAACAGAGAGAACATAGGAAACCAGAGCAGTCCAGGAAGGGCAGCGCAGCTGGCGGCATGGGGCCCGGGAGATGGTTGCCAATCTGGGTAGCAGGGGTGCTGTTAGTCTCACAGTCTCGTGTGGGTAGGAGAGAACTCTCCACAAGGCTGAGAGCTGAAACTGAATTTAAGTTAGGCATTACTAGTAAGTTTTGAAGGATGTAGGTTGTGGTGAATGTCATAATGTCTTGGGACTCAGGGTGGACAGGAAGGGTATGCTGTGGTATTCACACTGCTCTGCGTCCTCTTTCCCATGCTGGTTTGGTACATCCTGCAGCTCTTCTCTGTGCTGTGGTAAAAGCTAACACTCCCTGGGCACTCCCTGTGTGTTAGGCACTGTTCTAAGAACTATGCATGTATTAAGTAGATCATTGGCATCTGTAATAATGCTCTGAGGAAGCCACTCTTACTGTTTCCATTTCCAGATGATAAATTAGAGGTTCCCAATGGTGAGGTGACCAGCCCAAGGCCATGTGCACCAGAAGGGAAGCTGGCATTCAAATAGGGGCAGTATAACTCCAGTATTGTTTTTCAATTGGTTATTGTGAGAATTCCAAACATATAGAAGAGTTGAAATAATGGTGCGATGAACATTCATATTATCCACCATTTACAGTCAACTACTTATTAACATTTTACTATATTTGTTTTTTCAATATAAATGTTTAGGTGTTCATGTGTTCCATTTGTTTTGTCTTTCAAGGACTTGTTTTGTATATTTCTGCTCAAAAATTTGAAAATCAGTTTCAGGCATAATGATATTTCACCTCTAAATACTAGGGTATTTTTCCCACACATAATTATTAAATATGATACCAGTATCATACCTAAAAAGACTAAGCCTTACTAATACCTAGTTCATATCTGAATTTCCTTAGTTGCCCTTAAAAATATCATTTTATAGCTGTTTTTTAAAATCAAGATTCAATGAAGGCTCACACATTACAGTAGAACTGTTATGTCTCTTTAATCTCTTTTGAAATAGAACAGTTTCCATACCTTTTTTCTTATCTTGCAGCATTGACTTTTGAAGCATTCAGGACAGTTAGTTGTCTTGTTGAATTTCCCACATTGTGGATTTGTCTCATTTCTCATGGTGTTGTGTAAGTGGTTCTATAAACCTGAGATTTTATCTAATATGCTATTTTTTCTACTATGCTATTTTTTCTTTTCTTTAGTCTCTGGGAATTGAGTCATTTTCCAAGAAAACATTCATTTAAAAAATGATGTTTTCTTCGTGCATGGTCAGCTAAAAAATAAAAAAAATTTAAAAATTATGTTGTCTCTTTATTCTTAAATAGAATGAATAATATTCTAATATCCAAGATTGCCTTTGGCAACTGTCACACTTATTGACGCCAGGACCTGATCTTATTGAGTATGTTGGAAACTTTTAAAGGACAAATTGGGCTAATGGCTTGACCTTGTCTTCCCCAGTGTTCATCCCTGGCAGCAGATAGTTCTGCCCCTGTGTATAGCTAAAAATGAAACAACATCTGAGTGCCTACTGCTACACTTGGTTGAATGTCTGTAAGACTGACTGTGTGGGCATGTGTGTCCGTCTATGCACGCACACTCACACAATCATCAACTCCTCACTAAACCCTGACATTGTGCATGTTATTATCCCATTTTAAAAATAAGGGTCATTATATAATATTCAAAGCCACTATTTATGTGATATTTGCTTGATTCTAAAGCTTGTGAAATTTCCACACCCCAAATAGTAAAAGAGTTTCATTTCTTATGCCAACTCTTGACTATTAGTGACTAAATAGAGTGAAGTCTTGAGGAGGATTCTGAGGACATTCTTCATCCAGTGAGAAGAGTGCCCTTGAAAACACTCAACATCTGCCGTGAACCTCCGGGAGGACGAATGTCAGTACACACGTAAAACATTTGGGACTCACAATGAGCAAATGCCTGCAAAAAAATTCCAGCAGGGTTTTCTGGGAAGACCATTTCTTTTTCCTCCAAAGACAGTTGTGATACTCTAGGATTTTATCAATACAAGGTGTCAAGATATTGACTCTTCCAGGCAACATACATGTTGAAGAAGTGAGATGACAACTGAGGGTGTTTGGGAGACTGAAGTGAAGTTTATAATAGCTCCCTAAGCTAGACAAGAGGTTACTATTTACACCTGACTAGAAATAATTGCTGTGTGAGTGGTTGCATAATGCTTCCTCTAACAAAGATTTTACACGAGAGAGCATTTAATGTGAAACAGCTTCATGGGCCATTTAGATGAAATCCACAATTTTGTGACTGAGAAGTGCTGAGTGGACGCTTTCTATTTAATTCTTCTTAGAAAGTTCTAGACCCATGGAAAACATGGAAAGAAAAGCAATTTTATAGGATGACTTCTTCAGGCTTCATTTACCCCACTGTACGGAAGGCACTGTGACACTTTAGAGTCATTGCTTTGGAAACAAATGGCAATTAGGAATGGAGGCAGATGATTTGATTTTGTTATTAAGTCTGAGGTAATTAGAGACATAATTTGATTCCCTCTAATATGGCTATTAAGTACAAAGTCATCAAGAAAGCCCAAGATGCTAGTATGAATGGAGGAAGAAAATGCTGAGAATTCACTCTCTAACCTCTTTCAAATCCTGCTGCTATCTTTTCATTTCCCTATTTCAAGGCATTATTTTAACACTGGCATTATTGTGATAGCTTATATTCAGGTATCACTTTACATTTCTTAATATGGGATTCCACCAATTACCCAACCCGAGCTTGACAAGAGTCTAACCCAGTAAGGGAGGAAAGCTCATCCCATACCCATTTTACATTTGAAGAAGTTGACATTTAGTGAGGTCAGATGATCAGAACATCATCACCTGAATTTGAAGAGGTAGAAAAGTAATTCAAAACACATTTCTCGCTGTTTGTTGCCCTATAGTATGATGAATCTAGATTCAACATGAAAAGCAACACATAGGTAAAGAAATGCTACTGGGTAATGCAATGGAATGTATTATTCCATTTATTATGCATTAATTAATTTTATTAATTATTATATTAATGTATTATTACATAGCTCCAAAACCTTTTTCTGCCTTTTCACAACCTTATTTCATACATCCCTACTCATTCCCACAACCACACAAAGGAGCTTCCTTTTTTATTATGGCAGGTCCTAGGAACCCAGGTCTTTTTCATCTTATTAATCCTTCCATCATCAATCTACTCTAGTCATTAGTACTCTGGTCCTCCTCCCCATCACCAAAATGACTTTGACTAAAAATAAATGTACACTTTTTATTTTAGGTGTTTTCCAGCTAAAGCAGATAATTTTAAACTTATGTGTAAAAATCACTTAAGGAACTTAAGACTACAGATTCCTAGAATTTGCCTACAGAAAATGACACTATGTTGTTCTTCATTTGGGATCCAGAAATATGTATCTTTAAGAAGTACTGCAGAAAAATTTAATTCAAGGTATTTTAAGACCTGAAATTAGGGGGGTAATAGAAATAGCATAATGAGAAAGTTAGAAATCCTTAAAATTTTGTAGCCAGTGTCCTTTATCTGTGCTCTTGTCTCTTTAATGTTAAGATTCTTCTTCCCAACGATATTCCTAAAAGATCTCTCTAACCAAGCTTGGGGGAAAAAGATGGTGGACTAGAAGCAGCCCGTGCGTGCTGCTCTTAAGGAGAGGATCAAAGTTGCAAGTGGATACTCACCTATGGGCCTTCTTGGAGAGAGCATTGTGCACTGTCGCAGAAACAATGGGGCACATTCAGAGTGAAGGAGAAAGTGACCAGGTTGGAAGGTACCTGGGGGAGGCATCCACACGTGGCAAAGGATAAGAGACAACCTTGGAGCTCCATGCTTCCCCAGCAAACAATGTGGCCAGAGGGCCTCCACCATTGCAGACCTCTGGACTAATCAGGGAGCAACTTGGAGTCTGTGCAGCAAGACTGTACTGGAGAGCAGACAAAGCAGGGACCTGCTGGCTATACCTGGGTCACTACAACTGATGTCATTCTCAGCTCTCAGGTTCAGAATGCCAGGTCTACACAGGGCTCAACTTTGCTGCAACTGACTCTTTATTGCCCCAGCTGGGCCACAGAGGGAGCAGGGAGAGCAGACTATCTCATGTGCCCGGTGACTGAGAGCTGAGCATTCCTATCCTCCATGGGTGATTTGAGCAAAACATGCGTTACAGATGCCACCTGAGAAGCCTCATGGTGACTGTTTATGCAAGACCTGTACAGGGGGAGAGCCCTGGCCACCCAGCTGCCCTGAAAACCTATCTGCCCTAAGCTGAGGGAAAAGGCTTCAGATGAGAAGGAACCAGCAAAAGAACTCTGGCAACATGAAAGAAAAAAAAAAAAATCTAGTTCTACACTCCCAAAGGATCACAATAAATCTACAGCAACAGACTCCAAACAGAAAGAAATTCAGAAATGGAATTCAGATTATGGATCACAAACAAGATGAATGAGATTGAAGAGATAGTTGAAAACCAACACATAGAAGCCAAAAAATATTTCAGAACATCAATGAAAATAATGAAAAAGTCACTAAAGAGCTAAACTACATAAAAAGGATATATCTTAAAGAAATGAAAGAATCCTTTAGGGAACTTCAGAATATAGCAGAAAGCTTTAACAAAGGGCTAGACCAAACAAAAGAAAGAATTTTCAAACTTGAAGACAAGGTTCTTGAACTAACCTAGTCACTCAAAGATGCAGAAAAAAAGAATAAAGAATGAACAATCACTAAGAGAAATGTGGGGCTATGTGAAACAAAGCAATATATAAATTCTAAGTATCTTTTAAGGAAAAGAATAAAAAGCAAAACATGGAAACCTGTTTGAGGGAATTATTGAGAACTTCCCTGGTATCACCAGAGATTCAGATATCTCGATACAAGATAGTCATCAAACACTGGAATGATTCATAGCAAATAGGACATCTCCAAGACACGTAGTAACCAACATGGCCAAAGTGAAAATTCTACAAGCAAGGAAAATCCATCACACTAACAGCAGACTTCTCAGTAGAGCCCTGATAAGCCAGAAGAAACTGGAGCCTCATATTTAGTCTTATTAAACAGAACAACTGACAAGCAAGGATTTTGTATCATGTAAAATTAGATTTCTTAAATTATGGAGAAATAACAACTTTTCCAGACAAGCAAATACTAAGTGAATTTGTCACTACTAGACCTGATCTATAGGAAATATGCAAATCTGCATTATACATGGAAAGGCATAATAGATAGCCACCAGTGTAAAAACACCCAAAAGTTAAAGCTCACAGCTCTTATAAAATAATAGCACAAGAGGGAAAACAAAAGAAGGTATCATCCCACATGATGAACAGAACAGTATCCCACATATAAATACTAACACTGAATATAAAAATCTTAATGCTCTAATTAAAAGACATAGACTGGTTGAATGGATGAAAAAACACACCCCAAGTATATACTGTCTCCAGGAAACATGTCTCACTTAAGTTCAAGGTAAAAGAATGGAGGAAAAAAATTCCATGCAAATGGAAGCCAAAAGTGAGCAGTTGTAGCTTTCTCATACCAGATGCAATAGACTTTAAATGAACAATGGTTAAAAAAAAAAAGATGGTCATTATATTATATAATATTATATTATATAATATTATATTATATAATATAATATAATATAATATAATATAATATATTATATTATATTATATATAAGCAAAGAAATAAACAGTAGCATTGTAATTGCTGGGGACTTCAAGACCAACACTGACAGAGCTGGACAGATTATTGAAGCAGGAAATCAATAAAGAAACACAGGACTTTAATTTGATTCTAGAACAAATGGACCTAAAAGACATGTACAGAATATTATACTCAAAAACTACTGAATGTACAATCTTTTCTTCAACACATGGGATGTTTTCCAAGATTAATTTTATCTTAGGACATAAAACATGTCTCAGCAAACTCAAAATAAGCAAAATCATACCATGTATCTTCTCAGAACACAGTTGAATAAAACTAGAAGTCAATTCCAACAGAAACACTTAAACCTACACGAAGTCACGGAAATTAAACAACCTGCAGCTAAATGATCCTTGGGTCAGTAATGAAATTAAGATGGAAATCAAAAGATTCTTCACACTGAATGACAAAAGGGACACAAGCTTTCAAGATCGATGGGACATAGAAAAAACATTCTCAAGGGGAAAGTTCATAGCCTTAAATGCCTACATCAAAAACATAGAAAGATCACACATTAACAACCTAAGATCACATCTCAAGAAACTTTTTTTTTTTTTTTGAGACAGAGTCTCACTTTGTTGCCCGAGCTAGAGTGCCGTGGTGTCATCCTAGCTCATAGGAACCTCCAATTTCTGGGCTTAAGCGATCCTTCTGCCTCAGCCTCCTGAGTAGCTGGGACTACAGGTACACGCCACCATGCCTGGCTAATTTTTTCTATTTTTGGTAGAGACAGAGTCTCATTCTTGCTCAGGCTGGTTTCAAACTCCCAACCTTGAGTGATTCACCCGCCTCAGCCTACCAAAGTGCTAGGATTACAGGCTTGAGACACTACGCCCACCCACATCTCAAGAAACTTGATAAAGTATACCAAACTAAATCCAAAGCCAGCAGAAGGAAAGAAATAACAAAGCTCATAGAAGAACTAAACAAAATGGAAACCAAAAAACAATTAAAGAACCAACAAAACAACAGCTTGGTACTTTGAAAAGATAAATAAAATTGAAATACCACTAGCAAGATTCACCAAAAATAAAAGAGAAAGGACTTAAATAACCTCAATCAAAAATGAAGAAGGAGACATTACAACCAATACCACAGAAATACAAAGTACTGTCTGGAAATACTACAAAGACCTCTATGTACATAAACTAGAAAACATAGAGGAAATGGATAAATTCCTGGAAATACACAACCTCCAAAGCCTGAAGCAGGAGAAAATAGAAATCTTGAACAAATCATAATGAGAAGTGAGATTGAAGCAGTAATAAAAAATCTACCACCAACAGCTCAAAAATCCCCGGACCAGACAGATTAACAATCAAATTCTACCAGACCTACAAAAAAGAATTTGTACCTATGGTACAGAAATTATTCCATAACATTGAGAAGGAGGAATTCTTCCCTAACTCATTCTATGAAACTATCATTAAAATATCCATACTGCCAAAGTGATTTACAGATGCAATGCAATCCCCATCAAAATACCACCATCATGCTTCACAGATCTAGAAAAAAATAATTCTATGCTTCATTTGAAACCAAAAGAGAGCCCAAATAGCCAAAGCAATCTCAAGCAAAAAGAACAAATCTGGAAGCATCACATTACCTGATTTTGAGTTACACTATGGGCTATAGTGACCAAAACAGTATGGTACTGGCATTAAAGCAGAGACATAGACCAAAGGAACAGAATAAAGAAACCACTTACCTATAACCTGCTGATCTTTAACAAAGCAGACAATAACGTACACTGGGGAAGGGAGGCCTATTCAATAGCTGGTGCTGGGAAAACTCCATAGCCACATGTAGAAGAATGAAACAGGACCCCTCTCTCTCACTATATATATTAATAACAATTATTTTAAGAAGGATAAAAGAGATTTAAATAAAGGTAAGACATGAAACCATAAAAATTCTAGAAGAGAACATAGGAAAAACTTTTCTAGACATCAGCCTAGCTAAAGAATTTATGACTAAGACCCCAAATACAACAGCAACAACAACAAATCAATGGGACTTAATTTAATTAAAAAGTGTTTGCACAGCAAAGGAAATAATCAACAGAGTCAATGGACAACCTACAGAATGGGAGAAAATATTTTCAAACTATATGTCCAAAAAAGGGCTAATATCCACAATCTACAAAGAACTCTAACAAATCAGCAAGTGAATAATGACTCCATTAAAAAGTGGGCAAAAGATATGAATAGAAGTTTTTCAAAAGAAGATAGGCAAATGGACAAAAAAAATATGAAAAAATGCTCAACATCACTAATCATCAGGGAAATGCAAATTAAAACCAAAATGAGATACCACCTTTCCCCTGTCAGAATGATCATTACTAAAAAAGTCAAGAAACAACAGACACTGGCATGGATGCAGAGAGAGGAATGCTAACACACAGTTGGTGAGACTGCAAATTTGTGCTACCTCTAGGAAAAGTAATATGGAGATTCCCCAAAGAAATAAATGTAGATCTAGCAATCCCACCACCAGGTATCTACCCAAAGTAAATGAAGTCAATGTCTACATCTATATCTATAGATATGTAGATATAGAAGATATTTTTAAAAAGACACCTGCACTCAAGTTTATCTCAGCACAATTCACAATTGCAAAGATGTAGAATTATCCCAAGTACCATCAATTTGTGAGTGGATTAAGAACATGTGGTATGTGAGTGTGTGTGTGGTGGGTGTGTGTGTACACTAGTCAACCATAAAAAGGAATGAAATAATGATTTTTGTGGTAACTTGGATGGAATTGGAGATCATTATCCTAAGTATCTCAGGAATGGAAAACGAAATTACCCATATATTTTCTATTAATTGGGAGCTAAACAATGGGCTACAGGTGCACAAAGTGACATAAAGGACATTGGAAACCAGGAAGGGGGAAGGGTGGGAAAGGGTGAGGAGTTAAAACTGACCTATCAGGTACAATGAACACTATTCTGGTGATGGGCATACTGAAAGGCCCTACTTAAGCATATAAAATCCATGTACCAAAAGCATTTGTAATCCCCTTATTATTTTGAAATTAAAAACAAAGATCTCTCTAACCTTTGCATTCTGATACTACCTCAGGGAAAGTTATAAAGATGTGTCCGGTAGCTGTTGTTTTGGACAGAACAACTCCAGAATGTACCAGCATGCTTGTTCATATACCATTAGTGTTTTATCCTTTGTGGGATGACACTTTCTGAGACATAATGGCTCAAATGGGTACTTCAATATAAATCATAAGTTCATTTATTTCTTCTGTTACTAATATTTGAGCTTCACTTCAGCATTGCTATCTGTAATATGATATGATGAACCTTATTTGCCAGAGATTTTCAGAGGATCGTCTGGGATAAGCCATTTTCTTTTTACATTTATTTTATTTTTAGAGTAGTTTTAGGTCGGCAAAAAAATCAAGGAGAAAGTGTATACAGATTGCCATATATGCCCTACCCCAATCTCTCCCCTTTGCTTCCAACACATTTCTCCTTATATTAAGATCTTCCATTACTGTGGTCCATTTGTTACAATTGATGAACAGATATGGATACATTATTGATAACTAAAGTCCGTGCTCTACCTTAGGGCTGACTTTTGTATTCTAAATTTCTATAGGTTTTGACAAAAAAATGTCATGTATCCACTGGGAATAGTATCATACAAAATAGTTCTACTGCCTGAAAAATCCATATGTCTCACTATTCATTTATCTCTTGCTTCCCCTGAACTCCTGGCAACCACTGATCTTTTCACTGCCTGTATAGTTTTGCCTTTTCCAGACTGTGGTAGAGTTGTAACTGTATAGTAGCAACCTTTTCTGACTGGATTTGTTCACATAGCAACCTGAAATTTGCCTAAGTTTCTCTATGTCTTTTCATGGCTTGGTAGCTCATTGCCTTGTAGTGATACATAATATTTCACTGTATGGATGTACCTCAGATTGTTTATGAATTCAACTAGTGAAGGACAGCTTGGTTGCTTCCAGTTTTTTGCAATTATGAATAAAATTGCTAGAAATATTTGTGTGCAGGTTTTTGCGTGGACATGATTTCAACTCATATGTTAAATACCCAGGAATCTGATTCCTGGGTCATTTAATAGGCGTATGTTTAGCTTTATAAAAATTGCCAAATTGTCTTCTAAAATGGCTGTAGCATTCTGCATTCCCATCAGCAGTGAATGACAATTGCTGTCGCTCCACACCTTTGTCAGCATTTGGTATTTGTGTTTTAAATTTTAGACATTCCTTTATAATTAATAGGTGTGCAGTGGTATCTCATTGCTGCTTTAATTTGTAATTCCTTAATGATATATGGCATGGTGCATCTTTTTATGTGCTTATTTGCCATCTGTTTACCTTCTATGGTAAGGTCTCTGTTAAGATCTTTTGTCCATTTTTAAAATTAGTTGTTTTCTTATTGTTGAGTTTAAATATGTCATTTATCAGTTAAGTCCTTTTTAAATATTTTCTCCCAATCTTTGGCTTTTCTTTATTTCCCTTAAGTGTATCTTTCACAAAGAAGAAGTTTTTAATATTAATGAGTCCAACTTATCAATTTTATCTTTCATGGATCATGTTTTTGATGTTGCATTTAAAATATCACTGTCAAACCCAAGGTCATTTGTTCTTTTATGTTATCTAGAAGTTTTATAGTTTTGTGTTTTACATTTAAGTCCATGATCCACTTGAAGTTAATGTTTTTGATGAGTCTGTGTCCAGTTTTATTTTTTACATGTGGATGTCCAGTTGTTCCAGCACCATTTGTTGAGAAGACTATCCTTTCTCCTATGAATTGCCTTTGCTCCTTTGCCAAAGACCAGTTGACTAGATTTGTGTGAGCCTATTTCTGGGTACCCTATTGTATTCCATTTGTCTTTTGTCTATTCTTTCAGCCGTACCACATTACCTTGATTACTATGGGTTTATAATAAGTCTTGAAGTTGAATAGCATCAGTCCTCCAACTTTGTGCTTTCTCAGTATTGCGTTGGCTCTTGATATTTTGCTGTTCTATATAAATTTGGAATTAGTTTGTTGATATCCACAAAATAATTTTCTGGGATTTTGATTGGGATTGTATTGTGTCTATAGATCAAGTTGGGAAGAACTGATGTCTTAATAATATTGAGTCTTCCATGAATCTGGAATATCTCTCCATCTATTTAAATCTTGATTTCTTTATTCAGAGTTTTATAGTTTTCCTCTATCTGTATCTATTTCCTCTATCCTCTAACAATATCTATCTTATACATATTATTAGACTTATCACTCACTATTTCATTTTTCATTCTACTATAAATTATAAATGGTGTTGTATTTTAAGATTCAAAAGTCATTTTTTCATTGCTGACATATAGGAAAGCAAACAACTTTTATGTGGGAGCTTTTACCCTGAAAACTTGCTATCATCACTTATTAGTTTGAGGAGTACTGTTCTTTCTTTTTTATTATCTACATAGACAATCATCATCTGTGAACAAAGAGTTTTATTTCTCCCTTCACAATCTGTATACCTTTAATTTCCTTTCCTTTTCTTATTTTGTTAGTTAGAACTTCCAGTATGATGTTGAATAGAACTGGTGAGAAGGAACATCTTTGCCTTTTTCCTGATGTTAGGGGTATAGCATATAATTTCTCATCATTAAGTATGTCAGCTGTAGGTTTTTGTTTGTTCTTATCAAGTTGAAGAAATCCCCCTCTATTCTTGGTTTGCTGAGCGTTTTCATCATGAATGGATGTTGGGTTTTGTCAAATGCTTTTTTTGCATTTATTGTTTTAATAATTTTTCATCTTTAGCCTGTCGGTGTGATGGAATACATTAGTTGATTTTCAAATGTTGATTAAAAGATGTATTTTGATTTAGTTTCATACACTCAATGTAACATTTGAAGTTAAGGCATTGTTATGTGTATTCCTCTGGACCAAAAAAAAAAAAAAAAAAAAATCACCAAGTACAAAGAGAAATGGGAAGGATACTTAGGAAGTAGAGGAATCCAGAGGAAAGTAGGCTGCTGCTCCTGGTGAATCCTCTGCTTTGGGATTGTCTCTTTCTTTGTGTTGAGTAATGGAAGACTTGTTTTGAATAGGCATGCATAGTTAGTCGTCTTTAGTCTTGTAGCATTCCTTTGAGAAATTCTACATGTTCATCTTTTTACTCCAAACTAATGGTGTGGGTGGTGCAGTTCACATTTGCAATCAAGGATGATCTTTCCTAAGAAAAGACAATTTGGTAGTTGTAACTGTATTGAATTTGTGATGCTATATATATACTTTAAATTTTGCTAAAAGCTATAAGATATAAATGGACATGAAACTAGGATTGCCATCCTCGTGGAGCTGATAGCCTATTTGGGGAGACAAAATTAAATGAAAATGACTCAGACAGAAAATGACCTTTATACCTTCAAGTGCCGACCCAGGTGTTACACAAAATAAACATTTTAAGGGATCTGGCTTGCTCCTTATAATTTCAGGTCCTGGAGCACAAACAGAGATTCACAGAACCCAGGTGTAAACATTTAAGGGTATTAATCCAACTAACAAACTGCTAAGTAAAATATGGTCTATCTTCCTACCTTAAACCAGAGTAGACTGAAGAGCAGGAAGACACTATGAGAGATGGGGATTTAATCTGGACTTAAAGAAAAAGTAGATTTGGGGGAAGGTGGAAAGAGTATCCCAAAAACATTTGAAAAATAAAACAACAACAAAAATATCCAGGTGGGTGTGACTATCCTATGCTGCTCCTAAAGCATTCTTTCTGATGTTTTATAAATTCCTTCACTTCTTTATGGTTCACACCTTGTTTATCACTCTCTTTCCCTTTTAGATAAATGTCACTTACCAAGCTTCTGATTGCTCCTTTTTTTGTTAAACACATTATCAACTGGCTCACCAGCTTCGTTTTTATCTTCATTAGGGGTGAATTCAACATACTGGCACACAATCAATCTAGAAGTCTAGAACTTTGTTGTGGGATCGTCAACAATGTCCTCCTCTTCTACCCCATCTCAGCCACAAACTCCGTGATCACAACCTCCTCATCTACAAACTCCTACAAACTCATGGCTCATAGCATCTTCTCTGCCCACAGACCCCCCACCCCCAAGCTTCGTTGTTGAAATGCCCCCTGTACAACTCCTCTTTAAGTTCATGACCCCCTCTCTACCCACTGCTTCACTTTCCACAGGGCCACTCCTGGATTAACTCACAGAGCTTGGAGTCCATGCCCTGGTCATCACAATCATGTTCCCATAAGTCCTTGGTTTTCACTCATCTTCCCTCTACCTGCATCAGAACAGCTCAACTTAGCTGAAGGACAATAATCACAAAAACAAAGAGATTGTTAATAACTCAAAATTTACAATCATACTGTCTTTGGTGTGCCTGGAAATTGCTAAGAAAAGTCAGACCAAACTCCCTCTGCGGAGAGCTTTCGGCCCTCTTGCTCCTTATAATTTCAGGTCCTGGAGGCTAAAGCACAGAGATTCACAGAACCCAGGTCTAAATATCTAAGAGTATTAATCTAACTAACAAACTGTTAAATAAAATACAGTCTATCCTCCTGCTTTAGCAAATATACCTTCACAATGACCTGAAAGGACAGGTTTCAATTTACCATTTTTAGACTCCTCAGAATTCTGTAAGAGCTGAAAAAAATGGAAAAAACAAACAACAACAAAAACAACCAATGGCCTGCCCTTTTCTATTCTCAACACTAGCTCTCCCCAACATGACAAAGGACTTGAACACACAGGCAGCCTCGCCAGCATTTCCATCTGCCTTGCATATAACAACAGGGCCTGGAGGTAAATGCAATCAGAGCTTGGTCTGATCATAGGAGGGCAGACTCAGGGAAGAGGCCCACACAGGCCTATGAAGCAGGTTTGGGCCATTTTGGCAGGGAGTTCTCCAATGCCAGCTTCCCAAAAGCTGGTTTAGAGGGTCTGGGTGGCTTTGGGTGTGCATGTTCCTTTGGTTCCATGGCTAAGGAATATGGCAGCCTAGTAGAGAGCCAGAGTGAGGACATTTAAAGCATGGTATAGGGGTTGAGGTGCTTCCTGCCAGGGTATAAGGCAATATGTGGTTTCAGAAACCTCTAAGGAAAGAGCTCATCAGACAGGCATAATGAGCTGAGCCAGAAAAAAAAAAGCCTTTGTCATTGAAGGATCACAGATTGTTAATACAGTGTATTCCAGTAACTCAGTGTGATACCTGATAGCCAAACTCAGTTCTCATCTGTTCCAGAGAAGGGAAAAGATTTTAGGCCAATTTGAGATCTCTGGGAGCATCTGCAAAATTTAGGGGCACAAGAAGTTATCTTTTGGGACTTTACTTACACAGTATTAACCAAATGTAAGAGGTTACATCAGATCTCTCCCGCCTCTTCCAGCACAGGGCCTTTGCAGCTTAGGGAACTGAGGGCTGTACCCGATCCACAGAAACACTCAGACAGAGAAAGACGGAGGCAGTGGGGCCTACTGAGAGACCGGTGGCAGTATGGGGCTAAGGGAATACGCACACCCGTTGTCCACCCTGACCCTCTAAACCCTCGTTTGGGAAGCTGGCATCTGAGAACTCCCTGCCAAAATGGCCCAAGGCCACTCCATGGGCCTGCTTGGGCCTATTCCCTGGGTCTGCCCTCCTAGGATCAGGCCAAGCTCTGACTGTGTGTACCTCCAGGCCCTAGAAGACAACGGGGCGCAGTTGTTACAAGCAAAGTAGGTGGATATATTGGCTAGGCTGTCCACATGCTCAAGAACTTCATTATGTGGGAAAGAGCTGGTGTTGAGAGTAGAAAAGGGCTGGCCATTGGCTGGGGTTTTCTTGTTGTTGTTTGTTTTTTCCGTTTCACCAGCTCCCATGGAATTCTGAGAAGTCTAAAAATGCTAAATTGAAACCTGGCCTTTCAGATCATTGTGAAAGTATATTTGTCGAGGCAGGTATATCACAGACGGTCTATCAGTGAGCAGCAGATGAATGCCAGTCCCCAGAGGGTTGTGAGGCAACTCCACCAAGTGAAACTTACAAACACTTGGGAAACATTCCCAGTTACCTCCCTGGACTATTTTGGGGCATTACTAATTCTTGCAGGGATTTGGCCTTCTACAAAGCAGGTTATACAAGAGACCAGAAGCCAAGGTGCACTTTTAGCTATTTCTTTGTAGTTTTTAAGTTGTCATGGAGTGGCTCTAGGGTCTAACAATTTCACACCAGAAGTACTGAAAGCTGCACATGTTTGGGATAGACAGAGAAAAGAGATGAAGTCAGTTGACTAGAGGAATCACCACACACAGTCATCATGCCAGCTAAGTTTGCTCAGGAAAGAGGAGACAGACCAACATTTTGTGATGTTCACCATGTGCTAGGCATTTTACATATGAAGTTTAATTCTTAATAAAATCCAGTGACGTAGGTGTTATGTCCATAAGATTCCGAGACTCATTCAGGCCAGAAACTCGCCCAAAGATAAATGGGCAAATTTGTGCTAATCTCTTCTGCTTTGCTGTTTTTCTGTAAATTATGAAATTCTCTTCCCTAAGAAGAGAGTCTCCTGGCACCTTGGCCGTGAAGGTTATCTCATAAAGAGATTCTTGTGCTCAATGTAAATAGCACTGCTCTTATGACCTTGGCTGTCTCAGCTATTTTACAGTTCTAGATATTAAATTACATTTCATTATATGCATGTCTGAAATAATATTAGTTTTTTGGGGGGGAATATTAGAAGTTGGCACAAAGGAGACTGTGTATTAAATTGTATGTCAAATCTCTAATAGAGCATCATCTCCATGTAGCTATTTAATAAGTAATATTTGATGGTAAAAGAGAATGCAAGTATACTTTGAATATATATAAAATGTTCAGAACACCACAATTACAGATATTCTCTCTACTTCTATTGAATGGCTTTTAAATTGTGCTACCCTTTCTCCAAATCTCATATTTGGATTCTGTCTCTACTGCATGTCAAGGCTCCACCAGAGGAAATCAAAAGCTGACTGCCTTGGCCATAGCCAGTGCACAAAAATCTGGGTGATGATGGAAAGACAATCATCATTTCAGTTGCTTCAAAAATGTACATGCTTTAGGCCGGGCGCGGTGGCTCACGACTGTAATCCTAGCACTCTGGGAGGCTGAGGCGGGCGGATTGCTCAAGGTCAGGAGTTCAAAACCAGCCTGAGCAAGAGTGAGACCCCGTCTCTACTAATAATTGAAAGAAAGTAATTGGCCAACTAAATATATATAGAAAAAATTAGCCGGGCATGATTGGCACATGCCTGTAGTCGCAGCTACTTGGGAGGCTGAGGCAGAAGGATCGCTTGAGCCCAGGAGTTTGAGGTTGCTGTGAGCTAGGCTGATGCCACGGCACTCTAGCCTGGGCAACAAAGTAAGACTCTGTCTCAAAAAAAAAAAAAAAAAAATTTAAA